>JAOEGS010001926.1:98047-132575 GCA_025447755.1 Corythornis vintsioides | reverse complement strand
AAATATGTATAACTGTAGTCAAACAATAGTATCTTTTATACTAATAAAGATGGACTAAAAGAAACCTATTTGAATTAATCTTCATAAAAACAAAATTTGTTCTGTATAGTTATTTCCATAATAATTACCTGTATGTAGTATTACTTTTCATAATGTGGTACAATTTAACATAAAGAATTAAAAAACTGTTAAAAATGCACCTTTCTGTACCACAAAAAGCTTAAGATAGATATAAAAAAATAATTACAAAGTCTTCTAACATTATATCATACAGAATTTGACATTTGCCACCACACATTTGAACAGTTTTGGAAAAATGAGTGGTTTTACTTTTTTTTGTGTGGGTGTTTTTGTGTTTTGTGGTTTTGGTTTGGTTTTTTTTTTATCCAGCATTTTATTTAAAATCTGCTCTTGAATTTAAGTTTCTTTTAAAATGCATACTAGAATAATTAGATGCACCATGAAACAGCTTAAGCTAATTGAAGTGGCCACAAAAACTGTCAATGCAAATTGAGCCATCTGGATGAACAGATAAAAGCTTTGGAGACATTCAAAAGACAGGTGGCATTCAGTTACTTTCCATCTCTTCTTCACAGTATGTTTAGAAAAACAGTATAAAGAAAAGTAAACCACTTCAGGCCACTAAGAGAAAGTCTTGTGTCAACAAGATAATTCTGAAATGAACAGAATAAGTAGCCAACAGTGTTAGGCAAAGTTCATGTGGCACCACATGCTATTAAAAAGGATAAACTTAAGTACACAAACAAAAGGTAGAACAACTGTTTGGTGTATAACACAGAATCAGACCAAACTGTAGGATAAATCATTATATTTGAGTAATAATATTATTTAATTTAAAATACTTGCCTGGATACATAATCCTGACTTAAGTTTCAACTCGGTCATACATTTTGTGAAAAACTAGGCAAATAATAATTTTCATTAAAAGTGAGCATCCATTTTTCTGTTTCATGTCTGTGAGAATTCTGTTTTTATTGTATATTGGACAATTTTTTATTTTAAAAGAATCATCATTTACTGTAAACCAATATATACCTTTGTACAGTTTTCAGCCAAAATACTGAAAAAGAAGATATCAGAATTGGGCAAATCTTCTGTTCAAATCTCTTGTTCCATGAAAAAAAGCATTTTATTAAATAGAATGTACCTGGAATGAATGTTACATTTATAAAACTTGTTGGGTTTTTTTTACATTTACAATTTGCAGTTAAGATGACGTTTACAAAGGCTCAAAGCAATAGCTCAATGTTAGTTTAGTTTTTAAAGTGTTTCTTATTAAGATATTTTGCATAAAGTTTTGCAAAAGCAAAGAAACTGCAAACACAAGTTTTCCCTTTTAGATTAACAGAAGTTTAAATGTTTCAGCCTTTAAATAAAAAAATCTAAAAAATGAAGTAGGTCTAAACATAATAAATAATAACCACAGGAATTACTTGGTAAATCTAAAAAAAAATAAATGTTCTGTTCTGATATGCTTATGGATAATATTTGAGCTCACCTGGAAGAAGCCCCTGTTGTGAAAAGCTGATGTTTTCACAGCTGCTCTTTTTACTCAAAGATAAATAGTTCTTTTACTGTCACTTACATGTATTGGAATAGCTTTACATTTCAAACACATTTGGATTGTTTCACATGTGCTACCCCTCGTGGTTTTTTCTATGAAGTTTTTTTTAAGTGTGGAATTTCCTTTACAGTCAGCTGGGGATTCTGGTCATTATAGTGTCAAGGGCAGTATGAGTAGCTCTAGACTAGGAGAGACATGGTATCTGACCACTACAGAACCATCAATTTAAGTATCCAGACTCTTGGAAATCCAACAGAAGAGGAGCATCCTTTCATGTCTCCATACTCTTTCTCCAATAGGTAATAGGTCTCTTCTAGGAAGCATCCTACTAGATAGCCTCTGAGGGAAATGTCAGCTATCTATTGAGATTTACAAGATAATTAAATGGGCTTTCAGATTTAGTATTTTATGTCTTCAGTGGGTTAATCCTGCAGGTCTGGCCAGATTCAACACCTGTAGTTTTAAGCATCTGTGACCAGCAATGATCTAATGTCTTAAATACACAATTTTTCTAGTGTATGGACTTGAATGCAGTGGATCGTGTCACTTTTCAAGAAACTGCAATATTAGGTCATATAGTGGATAAAAAGCCATAGTTCTAAGATGCAAAGGGGATAGGCACTTTTTATTGGACTTCTTTTGAATGTAGAAGATTACTAGGCAGTGTTCTTCCATCTATAAGAGGGTATATCATAGGACATCCTTTACTGACCCCAGTGAGAAAGCATAGCCAGAGGTGATAGATCATGAATGCTGTGGTGCAGTGCTACATACATGAGATATAGTCCTAGATGTCAGGTGGTGCAGAGCAGAGATTGTTGTATAAGTTCAGACAGGTAAGATGTGGTAGGTCATACCTGTAAATAACCAAGGGTTGCTTGAAGCCTGCTTGAGAAATAAAGCTTAACGGAAAAAAAAACCCAACCCAAACTGTGAAAAAGCTTCATATTACCACTAGAGGGCATTCTTGCTCACTACAATAATTTCCAGCTTGCATCAGGCACAGAAGTTATGGGGCAATAAGGAAAAATCAGTGGTAAAAAAAATATCTATCATACATGTACATACAAAATATCATACAGACATGAAAAGCTTTCCTGAAGCAACTAAAATGCAGGGTTTAAACCAGGGCCAGCTCTAGGGCAACTTACTCAGATGCATGTTCTTGTTTCCAGAGCCCAGCCTGGAACAGGCAGATAAAACAATGCTTGAGACTTTATGAAATAGAGAAGGAAAATGAGATCACTGTTTTCATCGTTCATGTAAGGAGGGCCATTTGCATCGTCTTTGTAGTGTAGAGATCAAGACTGATTGGGGTTTTGTAACCTTCCACTTTTAATTTTTGCTATCAGTATAGAAAGCAAGTGTTTGTGGAGTTATTTGCTAAAAAAACCTTATAATATTTGGCAAATGAATCATGATCAATTAAAATATGTATAAGAGCTTGTTATTAGACAGGTTCTTGTGTTTAAGGATGTAAGTTATGTTTTAAAATGATAGTGTTGGTATTTCACAAATTACATATGTACTTAAGGTCTGATCTATAAAACAGGGGTATTCATTTCTGATTGTACAGCAACTGTTAAGTGTGTTTAGTAGTAAAACATCAGATATTATGTAAACATTTTACATGGATATTGCATGTAAATTGTAATTGACATGTAAAATGCAGATCCTTCATTCTTTTTACTTAAATTTTCCTACAAATGAGGGTATTTTGGAAGCCCTTTATTTGAATGACCTCAAACAAGTTCATTAGTCGGATTACCCCCTCAAACTGGACTGGATTTTTATATTTGTGACTGACAAGAGGTAAAATGCTTTTGATGCTTTGCTTTTATGTTCAAGAATTGTAATGTGTTTTAAAAAAGCATTAGTAAGGGTTCTGGATGGATTTGAATACAACTAGACTACAGTCTTTAATAATGAAACTTATTTTGAGTAACAAAAGAAACTTCTTTCTAGGTGATCATAGTTTAGACAGAAAGCAAAATTCACTTTTCAGATTTAGGCATCTAAAAGTTACACTTCAAAAACTGAGCTAGTTATGCTAAGCACTTCCTATAGTCAAAGAGAAATAGGCAACTTCAGGCAATTCAGCTCATCCCAGCATAAGTGTCTAAGATAAGTAAGTTGAACAACCTTAGAGGGCATCTGCCTCTTATTTAAATGCCTAGTTTTTAGATAGCCAAAGTGAAGCAAGGTTAATTATCTCAGAATGACCAAACCCCATAAAAAGTACACACTGTCCTGAAATAAAATATTGCATTAATTTCAGTTAGTGTTCACTCTCCAATCAGATTCTTCCTCTGAAGAGATAGGACAGAAGGTTAAAGAAATGGGAGAGCAATGTTGCTTACTATAAACCGAAAATACTGGGACTTTTGTAACTGTGTATAAAATAAAGGCAAAATAATCTATGGTTTCTTGAGGAAAGACAGAAGAAAAAGTCAAAATTATTTTTAGGAGTCACTTTTTTCCACACACACAAAAAAATAAAATAATCCTAGTTTTATTACTAAATATATGACTGAAATATTTTGACATTTCACAAATGAGATATTTTGAATATTAAGTCAGAGAAAACCTTGTGATAATCTAGTTTGATCTGAAGCTTAAAACAGGCTATCTGATTTCTGACAGTAAAGTGATGTTGGAAATTAATTTATTCCAGAAAAAGATCTGAATTTGGTATAGACAGTGATCCTGAATCTACCACAACTCCAGCTAATTTGCTTCTTAAGCATTCTTAATGTTGACATTATCATGTTTGCATCTGAATTTATCTCATTTAAGAAATGGATCTTAATAAAACTTTTCAGTCTGAGGTCCAGAGCTCTTCAGTAACTGAATTCTGTCTCCCAATAAAGAGCCACGGATTGTTGGTGAAAGTATCCCTTTGCTTTATTTTGGTTAAGCTAAAGAGATTGATTCAATCTTGTTAGTTTATTGAAGCAGGAGTACTTGAAGTTAAAGGACAGTCCCCCCTCTTCACTGGTGCCCTGGGAGCCAGGGGTCTGCTAAGAAGTATTAACTGAGGACAGGCAGAGTGGAAAAAGTTGGACAATGTAGTGTCGTTCAAGCCTTTGATAGATTTATGTCTTGTATAAACAGTATAAAGAAGTACACAAATACTGTCTGTTTCTAAAGAACTTGAAATCCTTTGTAATTCACAAGGTATTGAATCTCACATCTTGCCTGCAAGCTCTGTATTATCCCTGTTTTAGACAGAGGGAAATGGAAGCAAAGAGAACTTAGATTTGCCTCAGGAGCAGATTACCTCTATGCCTTATTCACCAGCCTGAGCTTTTCAGTAGATAAGAACATTTATGTTTGAGCTGGATGTGCAAGAGGATAAACATCAGGGAATTTCCTTCTAATGCTACCTGTTGATCTGTTAGTCCCTAGGTATGGATAGATGTAATATGCATGATAGTTTTCCTCCAGATTGCAGAACTTCAAATTTCCTCTTTATTCAGAAAGGGCCTGATTCCAAGTCTGTTGAAGGATGCAATGATTCTCATGAACTTTGAATTAAGCTTATAAATGTGTCTTTGATTTTAAATGTGATGTATACATTAATGGAATGCTATTATTGCAGCTATGAGTGCTTTCTAAAAAAGAATATTTTATGCTTATCTACAGTTTCATGTAGGCAGGATGATTATCACGTTATACATATAAAATCAAAGTCAACAAGAAGAAAAGCTTAGTGACTAAAGTAAGTTAATCTTTCATTTCTCAGTATAGTTCGTATCTCGTGTATTATGTAGGTTAATGGTTAAAATACACAAAAAATTAGAAGAAATTAGCAAATTATCAGACCTCCCCTTTTAAATCAAGAACATATGAACATTTCCTCCACCCTGTTGCTCTTAAATTTGGTTATATACTGAGAAAAGCCGCTGGATGGCAGCCTTGCTCCTTACAAATGAGAGGATCCAGTCTTGGTGAAACGTGCTTTGTTACAAACCTACATCCCAGCCATGTCCTCTGCCTGTGCCCTAGTAACGGAGGTGCTTTTGCCTGATTATTCAGAGGGATAGAGATTCTTCACATGCAGGTGCTCTTAATCTTTTCAAGATGTAACAAAGCTCTATAAAGCTGTGCTCTGTTGTGCAAAATGTAATATGTCCACTGATCTTTCATGTTTATTCAGCTTTTTGGGGGGAGGAAAGGGGTGCCACAACAAAAGAGAGTTAGAGTAAAAAATATGTAGCTTGCATGTTTAAGCAATAAGGAGATTGCTCCATTGTCTAGCATAAACCCTGCCAGTGTGCAATTTCCTTTTTCCTGTTCTCCAAATTAGTTGGTAGGACCAAGTTCCCCCAGGTGGGAGTAAGTTCTCCAGACTTCTTGGAAAAAGTAGACCAAAAGTTCCCTGTACAATTCCACTTTCTTCTTAAAACAACTTGGGAGTTTGGCCAAGATGCCCTGTATCCTGTTGCAGTCCTACCCCTGAATCTGATGACAGCAATGTGGAATTTCACCTAATAGAAGTTTGGGACTGAATCATTTGTTCCTGGAAAATATGTTTTGAAACAATGATAATCCTCTGCTTTTACAGTAGTTAAATTTATTCATGCTTTTGTGAGATGTTTTTCTCCAGATGGATAAATAGAGGGAAAGGCTAGGTCAGAGTAGGTAGGTTAACATACTGCAAATACAAATTTTTTGTAGGATCCAGGTGTCCTCATACTAAATGTGATCTTGGTGCAGTTCTCAGCATGTCTGTGAGATTACAGCTGAAGAAATCTCATCCCTACTGCTTTGGACACATGGCAGATTCAGTTACAACTCTCCTGCCATGCTCCTGCCAAGACCCAAGGTATCCCTCCTCTGTGACCTGCTCCTGCCAGCTGGCACAGAAGCTTTTCCTGTTGTGTCTGTCACCCTGTAAGCAGCAATATTATCACTGTTTGTGATTTAACACGCTGCTGTCTGCTGACCTTTTGCTGCTTGGCATTTCAGCTTCAAGGAAGTAGAGTCGATTCCAAAACCTTCTCATCTCTGTGAAATGCTAGAACAAATCCATGGTCAGTAAATCATGGAATCATAGAAGGGACCTGAAGGATCATCTATTCCAACCTTTTAAGGTAACAAATAAGTAAATAAATGAAACTATATATAGTTTATATATAGTGAGAGATGGCCCAATACCCTGTCAAGCTGAGTCTTAAAACTGTCGAATGTAGGGGAATCCATCAATACCCTTAGGAGGTTATTCCAATGTCTAATTATTCTCATAGTGAAAAATTTTCTTCTGGAATCCAAGTGTAATCTCCCCAGGAGTAACTTGTATCCATTACCCCTTGTCTTTTCCTTGTAACTCCTTGTACAAAAGAAGTCTCCATCTTCTTGGAAGCCACCTTTTCTATACTGGTAATAAGGTCTCCCTTGAGTCTTCCCAAGGCTGAAGGTGTGGTCATGCTATCACTGAGTGGAATAATGACTTCTCTATCTCTGCTGGTGATGCCCTTGTTAATGCAACCTACAATCCTGTTGGGTTTCTTTGACACTGCAGAACACTGTTCACTCATGTTGAGCTTGTTGTCCCTCAAGGCCCCTTTCCACAGGACTTTTCTCTAGAGATTTCTGCTTGTCATAGTGTTCCATGACATTGCTAGTTAGAGCATAACAGAAAAACTTTTTAACGCCAGAGCAAGAACGCTGCTTGTTGAGTGAGGAGACTGCTGTCCTGTCTCCCCATCCATCTCTCATATAAGGAGCAAGTAGGCTGCTTGTGAATGACCTCCTGATCCAATTTTGTTTGCATGTGGCACATTAATAAAATTTGTTAGGTATTATGGTACCAGCTCTGGAATTGACACTGGTACCATAATACCTAACAGATACCCACATAATAAGGCCAGTACATACCACTTAGGCAATATAATGAAAAATCCCAGTACCTGTTCCAGTTTACAGCACCCCCCTACCACAGAAGCTAGTTATTAGCAGATTAATGTTTCCACTAGATAGTGTATATGCACTACATAAGCAAGTTTCTCCTTCACTTAGGTCATTAAAACAAAATGTCTATCACTGGGAAAGAGACTCTGCAATTGTGATATTCCTCATCCTGTATCCCATAGTTTTCATACAAAATGAAGACCTGAGACAATGTAAAGAATTCACACCATTTCAGATGAACTATGCAGATGAGGTGCTTGAAGTGGTGAACTGTTGACCAGGAGCTCTGCTGAGTGGAGAAGAGTGCCTAGGGTGTCATTTAGTTACCTAAATTAGATGCCTAAAGCCACAGTGTGAAGAATGTTTCCTTTTTCACATATTATATTAAGATCTTAAGATCTGATTTTTTCTGTCCAAATCATACTGCATATTTGTGTGATATTTAGTGATTTTCTTGTTCCTGTACATTTATTTTGCACGTAGTAAAGTATTGTACAGTACTGCAGATGTAATGTGTTCAAAACTTCGAGTCCTACCAGGTGGCTGCCTCTCAAGAGCTTTGGATTTGCTTGTCGATTATGCAGCTATCACTCTGGTGCTCTGGAGGGAACCTCGATAGAAAACATAACTGGATGAAGATAAAATCCTCCACAACATGTTACCATAACACTTCTGCACAGCTGAGACTGAGAGCAAACAATTGCCTCTTGCATTATCAATGCAATCTGAACACAAGCCACCCTGGAGCCTAACTCTACATTACTGAAGTACAAAAATACACTTCTTAAAGAACAATTACCACATCTGAACTACATCCCCAGACAGCAATAACCATCCATTGAGACATGGCAAAAACACATACCAGTTCTTTCCAAGTATTCAGTACACCAGAAATTAAGGTGTACAAGAAGTGCTAAAGGAAACCTGAGTCACTGTCACTGTTTTAGGCTCATGCCTATCATGCCTGTTGAAAGATGTCCATATTCTTAGAGACTTTGTTGAAAGACTTTGTCAACACTGTATTTGAAGAGGCAAATCTATCATCCACCCTGCAGCCTGCTTAAGGCTAAAAAAATCTCAACAGATCTTATGTGCCATTGCCTTGTAGCAACCCTTCTATTTATAAATAGATAATAAACTTTTAAGGAACTAATAGCAAAACACTCTTTCCACATTTAATATTCTAGATTGCTATAAACATTAGTTGGGTCAAACCAGAGAAGAGAGGAATGTTTTGTAATGATAGGAGACAACTTTTTCTTCAAAATAATTACAGAAACAGTTGCAATGCTCTTTTATTCATATAACATTAGCAAACAACATCTATTCAAGGCAATGATGATGAAAACAATTGACATATAACTGAGTATATTTTTATATTATAGATTTTATGTGTAGTGGTTATGATCTTTGATTTTTTTTTTTCTTATTTGCTTAATAAAATGTGTTTACAATGACTATCCAGTATATAAAAATTTTAATTTCCTGTTTCTTTTCCTTTTCTCCTTTTTCTTTATCTTCCTTTTTCTTTATGTATTTATCTTTTTTCTTTTCATTTTTCTCTTTCTTTTAATACTTTTTATTTTCTTATTTTTCACCTATTATTTATCTTTTCTTTAAAATTTTTTACAACTTTTTTATTTTTCTTTCTCATCAGGAGTTAAATAATGAGAAACACAAATGCAACAATTTTGCTTAAATATTTAACATTAGGCACTAAAATCGGTTAGTGATTCTTATAAAATTTCTCAGGGTCGCATTCTGAGTATTAATTTGAAACTTTTTTTTTCTTATTTTGCTTTTTCAGCTGTTTTAACTTTTTGTTTTCCCCCTGCTGCTTCTGCATGAGTGCACAGACTTAAGAAAATCAGAGTCAAGGACATAAGTTGTAATTAATATGCTGCTGTTTTGATGAAAGACATGTACCTCCATCCTATGTGTGATAGAATTTATTACTATTTCTGTTGTTTAAGTGAAATGATTTACTTGTAATTTTTTGTTATTATATGTGAAAAGCAGTAGTTATCCTGTAAAAAATGTGGCAGTGAATAACTAATCTAAAATAGAAATTACCTTCTTGCACCTTTCTTCAGTCCAGCCAATACAAAACAAAGGCCCCCATCAAAGCTTCCTCACTTTCAGGAATCTGGTTGCCAACCTGTTTCACTTCAGCTTGCTTCTGATTTGAGGCTGAAAGTATTTTTATCTGATGCTTTACTTTCATAGTCATTTAGAGATGCTTAATAGCAGAACTTCTAACAACACATGTGGTGCGAATTGCATGCATGCTCAGCTAATGGATGAGATATTTACCATAGTATCTTCCTGTTTCTTATAACCTGGACCTGCTGCCTCTTCTTCAACAGTGTCCTTGCCTGTGATTTCTCACATCCCAGTTGGTTTGTGTTATCTGCCCATCTTACTTTCAAAGAGCAATGCTTCTGGAGAGATGTGTGTTACGTGATTATATGTGAGAAAATATATTCCTGTTCTGCCCATCAGCAAATTTTTACTATGAAAACCCAGATGCAGATTTACGAAAGCCTAAATTTGAAAACATCAAAGTCTGCCAAATGGCTATGCTGTTAACTGAAAACCACTGTATTTCTGTACAGTGTTCTTAATGTATTACCTCTATGATTCCAGAAAGTAGTAATATTAACAATGCTCAACTAACATAGTAACTTTTATATTAATGAATCTTCACAAGCTATTCCAAGTCTGCTGCATTAAAAATGAGAAATAACAGTAGTAAAATGATCAGAAAAGGTAAGGTTATTTGTATCCAGGATCCTTTCACTCAGAATATTCACTACAGTGATTGCAATCTCTTCTGTGGAAACAGTCCCTAATTGAAGGGAGCTAAGGACATCAGGAGGTGAAGGATAATTTACAAAAAATACTCCAGGTGGAGGAAAACACCAAGAAAATCCCTCTTGTGAATCATAACCAAAACTGAATCATATAAACAGAAAGAAAGGTAAGAAAGAATAAAACACAACTGACAAAGATCATCCAACTCATCTGGATGGAAGCCATCACTGTGGGAAATGGAATGCAGAAGGAAGTGACCATCAAGTATTCCCTTTATAGTGGGCTGACAACACTCATTTCTCTGCTGGACAAGGATATCAAATTGTCTATGCTTCCATTTCATGAAAGTGGGGAAAGTCATACCTGGCTGTAAATTTTACTGCCATTATGGTTTTGCTCTCTGGAGATTATAGTCTGACAGCAGGAAGACAAATATTGATACATCAATGAATGAATGTTCTTCTGGGTGATGACCTTTGTGCATATCCTTGTTCTACCCTAATAAATAGTAGTGCCGAAAATTCTTGCAATTTATTTTGCTTCTTGCAAACAAGAGGAGAAAAACAGGCCTTATTTACCAAGTCACTTATTATCAAGATCAGTAGAAGATTAGTGTATTGGGAAAGGAAAGAATAGCTTTATGAGGATTTGGGAATCTCTGAGACCTCATCATCATCAGTGACCTTCAGGACCTTCCTATGTGAAAATCCAGCTGGACACCTGCTTCTTCCACTCTGTGGTTTGCAACTCTTTACCTATTATATTTGTCTGAGCATATTATGTTCTCCATAGAAACACTGAACTCCCTTATGTGAAAACTAACCCATATGGAAAAATAATATTTCCTAGATAGTTGATGAAATATATTTCATATGTTTGAAGATACTGTGTAGTTTTAACAGAGCTGGCTTGAATTCATACCACATATAATCTCTGCTATGGAACAAGATACGTTTTAAAATGAGTGAGAATATGAAAAAAAAAAAAAAATTGGCAGTTTATGTTATATACCAAAAAACCCCACCAGTTTCATATCAGCCAGAAATTGTGGTAAGGAATTTGGATTATTTTGTAATTGTCATATATTTTATGAATGATTCTGGGGTAATACAAACACAAAGCATGTGGAAATACATATTCCAAGTTTTTTTGTTGTTTTTGTTTTTTTCAGGAAGGACAGGCAAGCCTGTGGATTCAAACTTGGAAAAGCTGGGTTCATTTTCTGATTGAGGCAGTCAGGTAGTGTTACCCAGACACTCTGTTTATCCTTGGCCTGAGTTCTCAGCTTTCTCAGTAGAGCACTATTACCTACAAGTGTGATTAGGAAGAAAGAAATCTGTTAATGAAGACATGACAAGATTGGGTATCTAAGTGCTTTTATAGATCGTTACATTTTGATTATATGTCTGAAAATTTTCCTATGATTGTCAAAATTCAGCTCTGTTACCACTGTCGATTTTTAATAACTCTAAACCCCAAATTGTTTGGGATTCTGAGGGTAATCCAAGTGGTTAAAAAAGTGATTTTTTTATCTGATTGCTCTTTCCCTACAAAGAACTATGTCATTTATTGTAATATTCGAATGAGCCCACTAAATGGAAGACCATTCATCAAAAGTAAGAAAAATATACTTGCTTTTTAATTAAATATTGGAGGCACTTTAGCTATCTCTATAATACTTTAAAAACTATTAATGTTTGATAAGGATCTAATAAATAATTCTATTTATTTTTTAAAAAGTGGACTTTTTATGAAATAGATATTTTTAATCTAATAGCTATGAACAAATGCCAAGATAAATAATTACTGTGGTTTCAAATATATACAGACATCTTTCCTCTTTGAGTCATCTGTTATTCGACTACAGCGCTGGATTCTGGTTGCGGACAATGAAGTTTCAGTATATTCATATATATACACTGACATCCACTGCAACCTCCACCACCGCCATGGAAGAAAGAAGTTTGTACACTAAACAGTACTAAGTCTGAAGGTATTTTTAAAGTTACTTACGTAAACAGAGTAATGCATATAAGAAACAAACTATAATAATCCTGATGCAAATCATATTTCTAGAAACAAAATTGTTTCTTATCAATGTAGATTTCTAAGATTATTAACTGAATTCAGTTGTTTTCAAAGAGCTGCTACAGTGAATTACCAAGACACTAGGCTGTACTGTGCATATAGAATCAAGTTTATTTTTCTTTCTAGCTATTCCTCATATGGGTTGTCTGAAACAAGTGATAATCAGTACAATTTTTAATGAAGACTTATCGCAGCTGTCATCATAATTGGTTTCCCATGATGCCTATAAAAATAAAATGGATAATGATAGAAGTATACATCTTTTTTTTTTTTTTCATTGTTCTACAGAGTTCAGCTGTGCAATTGGTTTTCTCACACAGTCTTCAATGACAGTATCTTTGTCACTTTTCTAATTTCATATTACAATCCTCAGCAATAGTTGGGCGGCTGTTTTGCTAAAGCAGTTGCTTATTAGACTAATCACTTGTATCTCAGTGTTCTCTGGTGCTTCCTGAAAGCCAATGGCATCCTGGCTTGTATTAGAAGTAGTGTGAGCAGCAGAAGGAGGGAGGTGATTGTTCCTCTGTACTCAGCAGTGCTGAGGCCACACCTTGAGTATTGTGTCCAGTTCTGGGCACCTCAATCTAAGAGACATATTGAGGTGCTGGAGCAGTGCAGAGAAGGCAACAGAGCTGGGGAAGGGCCTGGAGAATAAATATTATGAAGAGCGATTGAAGGAGCTGGGACTGTTTAGTTTAGGAAGAGGAGGCTGAGGGGAGACCTCCCCACTCTCTACAATTAACTGAAAGGACATTGTATAAGAGAGCAGCACCAACCTCTCTACAATTACCTTAAAGGACATTGTAGAGAAGTTGGTGCTGCTCTCTTCTCACAGGTAATTAGTGATAGAACAAGAGGGAACAATTCAGCCTGCAACAGGGTAGGTTTAGACTGGGCATCAGGGAAAAAAAATTCACTGAAAGAGGGGTCAGACACTGGAATAAGCTGCCCAGGGAGGTGATTGAGTCACCATCCCTGGATGTGTTTAGTGTCATTTGGATGTGGTTTTGAGGGACTTATAAATACTTAAAAAGTAGTTATTAGGAGGATGGGACCAGTCTTTTTTTCAGTGGTGCCAAGTGACAGGACAAAAGATAACAGACACAAACTTGCACATATGAAGTTCTAACTAAACATGAGGAGGAATTTCTTTACTTTGAGGGTGACAGAGCCTGGAACAGGCTTACCAGAGACATGGCAGAGTTTCCATCTCTAGAGACATTCAAAACCTTCCTCAGCATGTTCTTAAGGTGAATATGCCTTAGCAGGGGGGCTGAACTAAGATAATCTGCATTGATAAAATAGGAAATAATGTGTTTACCTAGATTTGCAAATAAAATTACAGAAGATGATGAGGCTTGAATAGAAACTGCCATTTTGTGATCTTATTTCCTATGGATATTATTTAATGCTTTCTCAATAAAAAGACATTATATACTAGTATTCTTCATTTTTGTCACATTTCAACCCTAACCTTTTACTGGCTGTAGAAAGATTTACCATTGTTATATGCAAACTGCAATTTGTGAGGGCACTATACCTGGGAGTATCCTTGGAGCCTTATTTAAGGTATCAGCTTCTTCAAGATGCAAGAGCTACAAAAAATAATTTAGAATTAACAGTATTTCTAAATATTTGCAGAAATGTTTTCTATCAGGCGACAGCATGCACAATTGCCATCATATTGTAGAAGCACAGTGAATGCCAAACAGGAGAATTTCTAGGAGACAAAGCACCATTATTTGCTGAGCACATGTGTTCCACTTAGTGTCCAAAAAAGATATTTTTCAGCTGTGTTTTGTCTGCTATTTTGACATGCAACAGTGAACTTTAAATAACATAATTCTACATTCAACCATTTCTCCCCCTTCAGTCAGTGAAGATCACAGAGATGTGAAATATTTATCATAGTATGAAGTTCTGCTATATTCAGTTGCTTTACAATGGCATCAAACTCTTTAGCATTCCTAAGTTCAGCCATAGTGAACAGCATAAGGATGGAAATTCATACCTTTCAGTACTTTGACAGATTCCAGTCAGTAAAAAAGGTGGTGGAGCACACAGCTTTGTTTATTTGGGCGAGGACCTAGCTAAATATACTGGTTAGTATTAAAGATAGAAAATACAACTTGTTGATTTTGAGGAGTGTTGCCATGTTTGTAAGTGGTGTGTGCACATGATTGATTAATAAAGGTAAGTACAGTAAAAAAATTCCACAGTGCTCTAACTAGGTCAGTTGCATCCTCTAAATTTTAATTACCACAGAATAAAAATTTTTAAAAAGTAATTTCTCTTTATATAGTATGCAAAACAGCACAAGCATTTTTTTTACTTTTTTTTTTTTAATATAGACACTGAAGCAATCACTTGACATGGCTGAAGTTGCAAATTTTTTAAATTTGTTTTCAAAACTGAATGAATCACATATCTATTTTCTTTTAGGAACTTTAAAATTACGTATCAATTTAAAGCTGTTATTTAAAACTTTTAACCTGTAGTGAATTACCATTATAGTTTTGTATAAAACTATATAGCTCTAAAAACAGGGTCTTATAACAAAAGTGATGACAAAACCCTAACAAAAAGAGCACCAGTGGCCCTACTATAATAATAAAATAACAAACAGAATATGAAAGTTAAGCCTTCTTTGGAGGAACTTGCACAGTCTGTCTGTTTGTTCTGGTTTATTGAGCTATTCAATGTGGTATTGTTCAGCAAAAGCAGAGTTTATAGGAATGTATTTTTTTCTATGTAGTGCTACAAACCAGGAAAAAAGTGACTTGTGAAACTATAGGGCCTGAGGGACTGGTCATTGCAAAACATAGCTGAAATGTCTGTATTTCTTTTGTCTGCTATTTTCCTCTTCTGCCCACAGCTATAGCTAGAAATGAGAAGTTCAACTCAAATTATATTTGGTATTTACTTGATGTACTACATCTAGCAGAATTACCGCAGTCTATATATATATTTATTTTTTTTTTGATACAGAAACATACATTTCCATTTGCCTCTCCACAAACAACCACAAACCATGCTAACATAGTTAGAAAGAAAAAAATTACTGTGAAATTCCCACAGAAATGAATATGAAGCATAAAAGTAATACAGGCCACAGGAGCACCCCATGTTGAGAGGTGTATAAGGGAGTTTTGTTCTCAGGGCAAACCATCAGGTTCAATATACACCATCCTGTAAAGTGAAGAGGCCTGAAAAAGCATTAGCCCATTGACAACTATTTAAGTGTACATTTTATCTTTTTTTTAGTCAGCGTCAACTAAACCAGTGAAATTGTACTGGTGGGGTGCAGTTGGTAATTGTAGGCTTTATGAAGGGAGAGAATTGTCCCTAAATCTGGAAGACAAATAAGCTCCTATGAGCTAAGGAAATTTAGGAAGGATTGTTTGAGCCTCTTCAGCTGCAAACACCAGGCTCCAGCTCATGGACAGAAAGTGTTGTAGTTTTCTGGAGTAGAATGGAGCAGGACTACCCACACACCTAAAATTTGTTGAGGATTTTTGTATGTTTAGCCTTGATCATCACATTACTGTCTGTATTGCTTGACCAAGACCTGCTGCCTCTAAAGGCTGATCTGACATAGCCCCAGTTTCTTGGATAAATAAGACAACATGTTAGTATGATGAGTGTGTGGACACAGAGATGAGAGGGTTGTTTACCATGGGTTTCCTATGTGTGATGCAGAAGATGTTAGCCTTCAACAACAACTGTAGAAACTATATAATGACTCTTCCAGGTTAATGCTGAAGGCAAGAGGAGCCCTGTTTCCTAAAGAGGTGAAAAAATTTTATGAAAGAAAAGGAAGTTGCTTTCTTTATGTAAGCGAAACTTTTTCATTATGGAAACTGTTTCACTAGAGCTTTGGGATTTAGCTCAGATCATCCTGAAGTTCTTCAAAATGTCAACATTTGATAAATTCCAGGACAAAAAAAAATATCCCTAACAAGTTTCTAGTTTTTCTATGAAGCTCCTCCAACCTTTTACACTAGTATTTATGGGGAGCAAAGAAGCTGGATGATTCACTAAAACTCTGATCTACTTGTATCCTGTTACTGAACATTCTGGGGAGAATAGTCCTTTTGTTTTAGGCTTTGGAAAAAGCTATCACAACTTTGCCTCCCATTAAATCTATGTTTGATGGGGAGCTCAGTGAATGTGACCTGTAAGGAAATAGAATAGTGTGTTTCAGTCTTCACAAAGGAAACATTTATAACAATTTATAGCTGAGGCCGCCAAACGTGTTCTTCAGAGATGCACTAGAATTACATGTAGAGCCTCAAATACTTTAGGGAAAAGGGGATTTCATCTCAGTGAAAGCTAGCTGTTTAAATGTGTATGTATATATATGAGAACAAATAAGCATGAAACCCCAAATGTTTCTGCTTTCTTCCTACTTGGTGTCAACGAAGGATGTCTCTAGACACCGTGCATTCCTGGCAATGTGGCAAAGTAGTATCAGAGGATGATCAGTTTAGCTGTGCTCTGCAGAGTTCTAGCAAATCACACAGCATGGCTACATCCAGAATCGTCTTTCTATTTGTAATCCACACACTGGACAGATACAAAAATTACAAATTTTGTCTTTAAGTTAGTGGACTCACAGGTTCCCATATACATTGTTCTTGCTGTATTTGCAAGTATCTTCTGTATCGCACTGAGTTTCCCAGCTGCTGCTGCAAGCTCATGTCCATTTTCAGAAGACAGTAGTAACTGTAAAATATCCTTATATTACCTTTTGAACTGGACATCTTTGTCCTTGCTTTACAGAAGGAACACAGGCAAAGCTGAATGGAATAGTGATGATTAAGTGCTACTGGTTGTTTCTTTGGTTCTTTATGTGTCAAATGGAAATAATTTTTTCTTCCACTTCTTGTATATTTAAACATTCTTTCCAGGGCAGTATTTGTCTCATTCGGTATTTGCAATATGCTTAGTGCTGTGGCATATTACTTTTAGATAGCAGCTGTTTGGAAGTGCCCAGGGGCTCTAAGTTTACCTAAGGATGCAAGAGTATGGCAATAACAGGCAGAATTTGCTTTATTCTACTTGCTGTCCGTGCAAGCAGTTTCCAAAAGGCAGCAGCATAGCTATACTAAGCTACTAGCATTGTACTGAGTGAATTTCATCACAGTACAGCAGCTTGCTGGCATTTGCATGGCTTCTAGGCTGATTTACAGTTTGGTTCATGGGCAGGGTGTGCGTATGGGGTGTATGTGTGGTTTTATCTGCACAAGCCCATGCAGTTGTGCCAAAAAGATAGGCTGAAGATAAGTTTGCAGTTATCATTTCAGATATTATTAGTTTTCAGTGTTTGAAAAGAATCAATGCCATTAATAGGAATAACAACCCTTCTGGCCTAGTAAACAGAGCTTATATACATTAAGAGCATTATATTGGCAACGATGCACTCCATATGCTCATGAAGGTTACAGGGCACATTTCCATGTAAACAGTCAAGACAGCAAACTTCAAATATTTCGAAGAAATGTTTATTTAACAACTGAATACATGCTAAAAGAAATAATTTACAGCAGCAGTTTCATTACACTTTTTTTTTCTCTCCAGTTTTCTAGTTCCCATCTGAATTGAAGTGATAAATACAGAAGTCGAATTATTTACTACCCAGTGAGGAATGCACTTAAAGATTAAGTGCATAACTTTGGCACTGAAATAGCAAATAAACCACCTTATCACCTGTGTGGCAAAATCTTGCATTTTAGTATTATGCCGAACACACCGAAATGGAGTACCTCTAGATAACAGTACTTTACACTGTACCTCCTTATCTAGTTAAAAATATTTACATCTCTTCTGGCTAATGTGTAGGTAGCAAAAACTGAACTATTAAACACATACCATTGATATTCACTAAATAATACATAAAAAGGATCAGTAAATGCGCATTCACATGCATTTAATTTAATTTTTTTTTTTACATAGTGACTTTATTGGGTCATGAAGATTTAACTCTGTTCTGCAAAGATGCACATTTTCTGAGTTAGGTGTTATAGTTTAATAACCATACAGGTTTTAGGAGCGACTGAACAAATTCCCATCTTCAGTGATCCATGCAAGTGCAAAGTGTAGACAAGTAAGAATAAGATCCAATGCATTTTTGTTTCTTGCAAATTAATATCTTAAACCAAAACAAAATAGATCTTTCCGTTTATAAATGAAATCTTTTATTTCTCTCCAGCTTAAATACAACTTTTTAGTTTTTCTTAAGTCTGTAACTAGAGGTTTAGAGGGTTTTACTGATGATTTGCAGGAATACTGTTTTTACCTTGATCTTCAAACCTTAGGTTGCTTTAAAGAATTATGACACAAATAGAGGTATGCATTTTACTGAAGCTGCAGGGCATTTCTCTATACATGAATTCATTAAGGCCTATGTTCTTTGAAAAAAATTCTTTTCACATCAGTCTTAAATGCTGAAGTTAAATTAACTCAAGTTAAATTACCCATAATATGAACCTGAAAATAAAAAATCTCCACTGCTGGCTTGATCTTCTGCCCTCTAATTTATATAAGCAAGTACAAAGACATAAGCAAGATGACTCTTGTCAGTGATGACTGAATTGAAGTTTTTATTGTCCAATTAGACTGCCAGGTTATGGTAAAAACATTGCAACTTCTGTAATTTTGTTCCCACGGATTATCTTCCTCTGTATAGAAAAACATATGTTAGAATCCTGACTGAACGTAATCTGTTTCTTCTTCAGGGGTGGTGAAAGAGGTTGGTTTTAACTTGATTTTTTTTTCAGCAAGTTGCTACAGAACCAGTTGCTATGAGCATGGTAGAGAAAAGAGTAGGATAGCAATCCCGTTAATATGTAAAAAAAGGAAACAAAGTCATTTAGGGTGTGTTGAATTCAACCAGTACTTTTCTCACTGTATTCTCTAAGAATAATTTAAAACTGTTTCCTTTGTAACAAAGAGGATTCTAATGAGTTGACGGTACAAAATAGCCCTGCAAAAAAACCTAAAAAGTGTTCTGTGATTATGATGAAATAATTCAGCAGACAAAAATGCTTAGAAATTAATCATGAGTTGAAAAAATAATATTTCTGTACAGGAAATCACATAGTTGAACCTATGTTTTAATTCATCCCTATTCACCACATCATGAAAGCCTGGGAATTTAATGGCATATTAAAGTTCATAGGAGTCAACATAAGGGAGACTTAAAGTTGCTTTAAAATGACATTCCCAAGTGCTTTCCTAAATCATGGCCTTACAGTGTTGTCCTGGTCTATTCAATGAATTTTTTGCTAAAGAACTAAATCACAAAAAATACTGAAAGTTCATCTCTTGCAAAAGATTCAAAAAGGACTAAATTGACAATCCAATTGCTATGGGGGCAAGAAGACAAGGCTTCACTAATCAGGATATTTGAATTAGTGAGTGGCAAGGAGACTGAGATGTGATGTGAAAGAAGCTGTCACAGCAGTTGTGTTATATTGTACCTGATAAGTGTGATAGTGTAGTGATTGATAACTTAAATAATCTGAAGTGAATAACAACAAATCAGTCATTAATACAGACACACTTTTATATAAAAGCTCCTCTAGCAAACTAAGGACTTCGTTCTAGTAATTTTCCCCACAATGACATTACTTGAAATGATGTCATTTACAGACTCTACCAATATAAAATATGGGAGGCTGGAGAAAGATGATCTCAAAAGAACTGGACGCCATAGAACTGGGGACCAAAGGCACATCTGTGCTGAGGTGAATAAATCCACTACTTATAACCCTAAACTGACACTTACGGTGCAAGTACATTGTTTGTTTTACCCTGTTGCTCTCCTGTAAATAGAATAAGACAGAAGTGCAGGACCAAATTATCAGTTAAACTACTCTTAAGATGAACTTTATCAATTTACTACACCAGGAGACTCTGCCCACAGATAAAACCGTCCCTTAGATCTTAAAACAGAGAGCCAACGTTGAGGTTACTATTTATGTGGCCTAGTGCTGGTTCTTTGCATTTTGGTAATCTGGCCCACAGAAAGAATGGAGCACTGAGAATCAGTAGTGTGGACATATTTCTACCACTGAGCTGGGAACAAAATTCCTTAAAATGAACATGAGCTTTGCTCATGAATTTATGACAGTCTATGAGCCACAGTATTTAAATATTAGAATTCACAAATATTTACGAACCAAGAAAGCAAGAGTGTAATTAGTAGAGGGTATTTTAATGCTATTTACTTTTTTTTTTCATTAAAAAAAAATATACAACTGAAAATCAAGCTCTTCTCTGCATTGGTTCAATCTCTAGCAAGGTATTAAACAAGTTTAGTAATTTCAAATACCATACTTAGAAAAGAAGAATGCAGAAGACTTCCATGCTACAGTGACTTTCATGTTAAAATAGCTTAGTTTTAAAATTGTTTTGAAGTTACATGTCATATAGATTACTGAGAGGGGAGGAGGTTAACTGCAGTGTGACTAACTCCCCTGGAAGAGTTTCCAAACAAAAGAGTAAAGCAGCTCCTAATTGGAAGTTGTCTTTTTTTCCTCTAAACCAATAATTAGAAAGTACAATATTTCTAAGACAAAAAGCCTAATCTATTTTAGAAAAGAGCTAATGGTTGCTGCATAATTTTCATGGTACATTTAAATTATAGTTTTAATAAAATACATCTTTAGATCAAAGCTGAAAGAAGTCATCAGTAGTAGGCCAGTGTACTCCACATTTTTTGTTCTTCCAGATAATGGATGGCTTATGTTGTTCAGATTTCCACAAACAATCTCATTCAGTATTGTTTTTCCTCTTCTAGTACATATAAACAGGAGAACTGGTAGACAAAACAAGAACAAAATCCTTGTGTCCAATCACGTGTTTAGATGTTCATCAGCTTAATGAGTTCATGCAGTTTTATATATAAGTCTAGAAATGGTAGTACTGATGATGAAAGGTGGGTTTTGTTTTCCTTTTTTTTCAGATGACAGCATGAAATACAGCATTTTGTTTATATCTCAGGCAAAAGAGAAAGCAAAACTTGCCTGCTGAACACTTGCAGAACTTTTTGAGCAGTAAGCTAGGTCCAGGTGAGTTATCATCCTTGAAACTCTGGTCTTTCTAGTCTTAAGAGTCAGAGCAGAAAGGAAGGACTTACTAGGAAAGTTAGAAATGGATTTTATTTAAACCTGGTGGAAATTGTTTGAACATTCCACTCTTGTAAACATCCACATAATGCCATGAAAAAGTTCATGAATATTGCATTTTTTTCCAGTTATCTGTCTATACAAGTTTCTACTTGGATGAGGTTCCTAGAGGTAATGTAGCTCAGACACTCCGTGGTGCCCTCTCAAATTCATGGGTCCTCCTATTCCTACCTTTTTTATTCTCTTGTAGGTGCTTCCACTTATTTGTATTCACCTGCGCATTGGCAGGCCTTTGCCGGCGTTGTTTGCGGTCTCTTTTCCAAACCTGCTCACAGAACTCATCCATTGTGTTGAGATTGGGGTGATTGATTAACTGCATGAAGTCTCTGTACCAGATCTTTTGACTGGGAGTCATGCCATTGGTAGCATCCTTGGTCTTGGAGGTATCACCATCCTCTTCTTTATGGAGCAACTCTTCCAGGTGGTCAGTATCAATTACTTCCAGGGTCACTTTGAGCAGAGTTTGCATGAAGCCATGCTCCACAGCATGACAAAAATAAATACCAGAGTCTCTCCGTTGAAGACTTCGTAGCAATAGGCCCTGTTCTGTCCGGATCATGCGATCGTCCACTTTTATCTGCATAGAAAAAAAGTGGTAATTTCAATAGTTATCTTTCATATATATGTGCAACATTATTCATCAGTTCATAGAATCATAGCATGGTAGGGGTTGAAAGAGACCTCTGGAGATCTTCGAGTCCAACCCCTCTGCCAGAGCAGACAGGATCACCCAGGGCAGGCCACATAGGAACACATCCAGGTGGGTCTTGAAAGTCTCTAGAGAAGGGGACTCCACAACCTCTCAGGGCAGCCTGTTCCAGTGCTCTTTTTCCTCGAGTTGAGGTGGAACTCCCTGTGTTTCACCTTGCTACCGTTACCTCTTGTCCTATAACAGGTCACAACTGAAAAGAGACTGGCCCCTTCTACTTGACACCCATCCTTCAGGTATTTGTAAACACTAATGAGATCCCCTCTCAATCTTCTCTTTTCCAGGGTAAACAACCCCAGGGCTCTCAGCCTTTCTTCATAAGAAAGATGTTCCGGTTGCTTCATGATCTTTCTAGCTCTCGGTTGAACTCTTTCTAGTATTTCCCTGTTTCTCTTGAACTGTGAGACCAGAACTGAACACAATACTCCAGATGTGGTCTCACTAGTTCAGAGTTAGAGGGGGAGCAGAACCACCCTCAACCTACTGGCCACACTCTTCTTAATGCATTCCAGGATATCATTGGCCCTCCTAGCCCCAAGGACACATTGCTGTTCCATGGATAACTTATTGTCCCCCAGGAAACTAAGGTACCTCTCCATGGAACTGCTTTTCAGTGGGTCTACCAACCTTCTCTTAAGATATGTGTGACCTAGCATGATAGTAATGATGATTTCAAAACCTGAGTGAATAATATCTCAAGAATGTTGGTGACAAGAGAAGTAGTGTAGTGCAAGCAGAAAAAGTCAGTGGTTTTGTTTCTATGATGAAAAAATTGTACAAGTTTTTATACACTTGTGCCCACTACAGTTCACAGATCTGTCTGTCTTCTCTGCAGCATGGTCTTAGAGCATGTAGTACTAGGAAATGCTGCTGTTAGACTTTGTTTCAGTCAAACAGCATAATTAGACTGCAGCTAGACTTTTTTTCAGAGGCAGTTATAATGTCCTTGTAATATTTAAGTTCAATATAATCCTTGGGTGATGTTTTAGAAGGCACCTATATAGGATGTTAAATTTTGTATTTCTGAGATATCTAGTGGAAAACCAGTGTGTTTTGCAAGGGGTCTGACGAGGGAAAGATATGAATGTTTTTTGATGTAACGGTCTGTAAAACCCATTAGAGAGTTTATGGGATTTTATGGTGGTAAGAGTAAGAATATTGTGAAGTATAACAGAAATTACAGGATTTTAGAGAAACTGCTAAAATAAAATACAGTTGGACATTATTCTGTGAAGAACTCAGGTTCAAGTATATCTTCACAGACGAGACTTAGTTGCATCTCTTTATTTTTTCTACTGTACCTCTTCTTTACGGTCATCATTTTGCTTCTGGAATTGCCAGTAGACTACAGCACGCTGAGATTTTGGACTGCACTCAAGAAAAGTGCTGCTATTCTCTACTCCATATATAATCTTTTCCTCCAGGGTTTGGCCATTAGGGTTATCTGTAAAGCAAGGGAAAAAAAAAATTACCAGGAAAGAAAAATCTTAATTGCTAAGTAAATCTGTTTATTTAGAAATAGAGCTCCTTAAGGTTAAAGTTAAAAACTTTAAACAAAAATTTCCCTGTACCAGTATGCAATTTGGAAAATCTCCATTGCTATCTTTATCTTTCTAAGGATCCTTGGTATAGTTTGTTGGGGTTTTATTTTTTAAATTATTTTATTTTTGTATTTTAATTCCTAACAGCTGTTAACATTTCAATATCTGAAGTTAATGAATTTCATTGTGAAATTTTGTGTAAACCTCATTATTATTCATAAAGGAAAACATCTAGGACACGACAAGAATTTGTAATAGCAAACTGTATGCAGTGAAAAAACTCAGGGTGTAGTTGCAGAATGTCTGTAATGATGCCTCCTGGGCTCTATGATCATAATACTTCAGAACAAAGCAATAAAACATGAGGCTATTTAAAAGTAGTATAATGTGTTTAGATTATAAGGCACTGCAGTTTGGTGAAGCTGTTAATGACCAGGAATAATGTTTTTAGGGAAACAATCTTCAATTAATCATTTCCTCTCATACTGATATAATTTATGGAAATGTAATGAGGTTAATAAACCAGACATTATAGGAGGGGAAAGAGAAAGTTAAATAAATTACTTCCTTTTGTAACAACAGTGTTTCAAGATATTCATCAACTTGCTGGAAATATATAGCCATAGGACTTACATGGCATTTGATTCTTCTCCAATACCGCGGAGGCTGAGGCATCATATTTCAACTCTCCACCTTAGCTCTTTAAAATGCTGTTATGGACTTAAGTGGCAACAGTGTAATAATCACAAAGAGTAGATGGGGAGGAAGAAGTTGGTAAGCTATTTAACACTGTTTTGCTCTCATGGGGTTTCCTCTCTCTGCCATTATTTGTCCTTTCCATTTTCCACTTTTGATCTCTAGCACTGGAAATCTTTAAAGAACTTCTTTGGGTAAGTTTTAACAGGGAAATTATGTCTAATTAAAATGCTCTCAGAGAATTTTTTTTTGTCAAGTTCTTTTTGCTTTCACTGTGCCTTTATCATATTGGCCATGTTGTTTAGCAAACACAGGCTGTTTGCTAGATGATAGAGCCAAAGGTAAAAATAAAATTGAGCTCTTGGTTTATGTTGATACAGCAATCATATGTTTTTCCATAATGACTTGCAGCCCTGAGAGAGAATAGGGGAAGGAATGGGAGACAGAATAGGAACTGGTGCTTTCCCAGTTCCAGTAAGGAAGCATCAAATGGTCTATTAACACCAAAGAGGGAATAGGTTAACTTGCTTTCCTTGGATTGTGAACCTTTCCAGCAAGTAAGTGGGGTGCTATACAAACAACTAAGTGAAACAACTTTTATGACATCTCTCAGAAACCACATCCCTATGAAGAATGCCAGTGCAGCTTTGGGACTGGAAGATGGAGAGCATTGAAGGAATAAATTAGAAAGCAAAGCACCAAGAGAATGGTAAGACAGCTGGAAGAGAATGTGGCAAAGGTTACCAGTGGAAATATCAGAGATGGAGCATGGGTGAATTTGTGTCAATGAAACAAAGGAACTTCAAGTATGTGAAGAGATTAAATAAATGAATAGAAGTCATATGACAAAGATTGGAAATAGAAATGATTGGCTTATAACTCATGGGTCCAGATTCAACACTGTGAATGACTGACTGATGTCTTGATTCTTCTGCTTCAAGTTAGTTGCTCTCATTTACAAACAGAATTCACATGGCTGAGCAGGCAGCCAAAGATCCTCACAGAGTCAACAGAGGCATTCTGATATCTGAATTACAATCCACAACAGATAGTACATGTCATGCTGGTGAATAAAAAAAAACAGTAGGAAATGGCCCTTTTTATAGCCTGGGACTTATATTTTACTGGTCCGGTGATGTGTTTCTGTGAAACAGGGATTTACAGACTTCCAGAAAAAGGGATGGAAACCCAGGGAATTCACTCTAGAATGTATGCTCTATTTCAATTCCTCTCTCCCAGGATCCATAATCTTTGAATTATGGCTACAGAATAACCCAGCTTCAACATTAACAATCTCATACTTCATGTACTTGTATCAAAAGTAGAGCTATCAAGTCAACTTCACAACAGGCCTCTCTAAAATGTCTGTCTCCCTTTTTCTTATAGGCCCCCTTTAACTATTGAAAGGCCACAATAAAGTCTCCCTGGAGCCTTATGTTCTCCAGACTGAACAACTCTCTTAGCCCTTCTTCATAGGAGAGGTTTTCCATCCATTTGATAATTTTTAGTTTCGAAGCATTCTTAATATCTATGAAGCTAGACACATGTATTCATGGAAACTCCCTTGAAACACAAAGTTCTGAGTGTTTTCCTGAATCTGGTTCATGGCATTCTAGTGTGTTAGAAATCACCATCACGGGTCCAGAAAATATAGTATGGGTGACACCCATGCACCGAGAGAGGAAGGATGTAAGAAATCCTTCAAATCTCATTTCAATGATTTAAAGAAGCAGAAGACAAGACCAGAAATGTCTATAAAGTTCATGTAATAGTGAGCACGTGGAGTGCAAAAAGTAAGCAGAGTGATAGAATAATCACAGGATCAAAGTGTAGCTCTGGGACTGAAGGAGAAACTGAAGAGACTAGAAGGAAGAATAAAAGTCTGGGAAGTTCAGAAGAGCAGCTGGAGGAATTATAAAATTATAGAAGTCATGAAGTTATGAAATTCAACCCAAAATCCTGTCTGAGAGCTGTAATTCCCAAAATGAACCCAACAGCAGTATCAGTTTACTTCTCTGATAAATATCCTTTAAATACGTAATTTCTGACATAACCAAAGAAGTATGAAAGGCTAAGTACTTGTACCAATATTGCTTTGCACATGAAAGAATCTCACTGTACAGTTTAATTTAGAGTGATTCTTTGAGCTTCTCCTGGGATAAATCACCTAAAAGAAGGTGCCTTTTTATTTACTAATTCTTCAAAAACAGAACTTGATTAATTTATTGATAACACTAGCATTATGCTTAAGAAAAAAAAAATGTTGTTTAGCTGATGTAAAGGTGACTGTGCTTAGAAATGTAAGCGTTAATTCCTGGCCAAACACCTGTGCAGTTAAGGATCCTCAACTCAATCTAATGTTTCTGTGTAGTCATTTTTTCCTAATTCTTACATATTTGCAAAAGAGGGTAACTGAAAGAGCTACCTAGATCTTGTTAAATACATTATTGCTTCAGACTGTTATGAAAATGTTTCTGCAATGTCCTTAAAAGTGAGATATACACTAAGATAGTGTTCTTTTTTCTTTTTCCTGTTGGTTCACATGAAGAATCAAGTGGCAGTTACTACAGAGGAATGTGCAGATAAGTAGTAAATGATTGCTGAACTCTTGTCTATAGACAAACCCAGTTCTTCATCCCTGTCCAAGAAACTAATCGTCATAATTAAGGAAAAACTCAGAGTAAGTTGGCATAGGAAGTTCATGGACTATTCACCTGTCTCTACAATAAATGATCATGTGTAAATGACAAATACAGGAAAATTTTATAGATTTTACAACAGAATTTAGAGAAAATTTCAATCAAGAACAATCTATATCTTTCATTAAGTATTTTGACAGTGCATCCTTGAAGTCTAGGACCCAGAAGTGCATTCCATCAGTATGTTTTTGTAAGTTACTGATCCTTCTAATCATGCAGTTTTCACAATTAACTAAAATTTTCAGTGACATCTTCCCTCTTACTTGCTCTGCTCAACTTGACAAAACTGTATTAAGGCTCCCTGCAATCAGGTGTAGCATATAATAGTTTCTTCCCAACACTGAGTTCTCATGATTGTTGTCATAAAAAAACTGCTGGATTACTCTCTTCCCTATGAACAGAACATTTCTTTTCAGACAAATACTTTTACCAAATATTGCAAGATATAAAAAACCAAAGTGTTTAGAAATTCTTTTCTTGTCTATGAAGATAAAGAACAGAATCACAGTTGCATAAAACATGTTTAGAAAGGGCAAGAGAATATTTTAAAAAATGGACATGTGGTAGCCCAGATAATAATTTTATTCATAAGTAAAATGTACAGATAATAAAAAGGTAAAGCTCAGCCATGCTTCTTCTACTGTTAATGAAATGCATATATAGACCCTGGTGAAATTTTCCTATTGGGGAACTGAAAATATCATCTCGACCCCATTATATGGATGGTCTGCACTGTATAAGCATGACTAGATATCATGCAACTTAAAATTTGTGAACTTTCTACTAATCCACATTATCTAGTTCAAATCTAGTTGTGCATTCATGAGTTCTCTAAATGCTACAATTTATTCCAAGTTTTCAAAACCCTTTCTCCTTCTCAGTAGCTTGGTCTTAGTCTAACTAACAAGAAGATAAAAAAAAAAATAAAAAAGTTATAGTAATGTTAGCTATGAGTCTCAAATTATTAAAAAGGAAGATAGAAAAATCTATTACTGAAATATAATGGTGGTGAATTATAGCTGACAAAAAAAAAAAGTACAACTTTTGTTGCTATTCTTGCTATTACAAGGACTGCAAGGACATGAGGGTTTTGAGGTATCTCTATTTTCAGGCACCTCTTCTTTATTTATCTCACAAATCTGTCCAGAAGCTCAGCTGTTATTATACATGTACCACAAACAGGAGTAATCATTTTTTTCCAGCAGAGGGAAGTATTGCCTAAGTGTTCACTTACAGAAAAATGGACATGCTTCATTTTCTGAGTAGAAGAGTTTGGCAACAAATTAATAACTGTGAGAAGTTTATCAGCCAAACAATTCAAGAAAGGAAGATTTGGTCAATAAATTGTGAAAATTAAACAACTAGTAGAAGACAAAACAAAAACATGTCAAAGAAAACCCATGCTGAAAGCACATAGGACAGACCTACTTCAAGGAACTTCCTGATCTTAAGGGTTTGTACTGGGTCTGAGCTGGAGATCATTTTTCCCATCACAGCCCTCCCAGTGCTGTGCTTTGTATTGAGAGCTAGAAGAAGTGCTGACAACACACTGGTGTCGTGGCTACTGCTCAGCACGGATCACACAGCACCAAGGCTGGTTTTCCAGCATTTCCACTTTGCAATGGGATGGGGTGGTCAAGATCTTGGGAGTGGACACAGCTGAGACAGCTGACCCAAACTGACCAAAGGGATAATCCATACCATATGATGTCAGCTCAACAACAGAAGATAGGGAAAGGCTGGGGAGGGCATTGGCTTGTCCTCCTGAACAGCTGATACATGTTTGGAGCCCTGCTTCCCTGAAAAGGGGCCAGACATCTCCTGCTGATGGGAAGTAGAGAATAAATCTTTGTTTTCTTTCACTTCTGTGTGCACAGGCTTCCTTTGCCTTTCATTAAACTGCCTTTGTATTAACCTACAAGCTTCATCTTATTTATTTCCCCCTGGTCCTACTGAGAGGCGAGGAGGGAAGAGTGAGGGAGCAGCTTGGTGGGCACCTGGCATCCAGCCAAGGTCAAACTACCACAGGGCTTCCAGTGTGGTGCCTACAACACAGACCATTCCATATTTATCCAGAGTAGTTAATTCTGTGTTTAGTTATCATCCTGTGCAACCTATGTGAAGCAACATGTTCTGAAGAAGAAATTACTATTTTCTGATAATATGCATACTCTGATGGTATGGTAGTATCAGGTAAGCAAAGCAGAAAAAAAAAATTACATGCTTAATGTTAACTTGAGGAAAAATAAAAATAACTAAACAACAAACAACAACAACAACAACAAAATATAAAAAAAATAAAAATACCCCAGCCTTCAGTGTCTGATCCAGACCATTGTGAGCAATCTAAACTGGAATAATGATATATTCATCTTTCCCAGATGTTTAAGACAATTTCACCCACAAATCATTCATGTGCTTCCTACTCTTCTCATGCAGTCTGTAAATTACATACAAATTAAATGTACTTCAGTCATACCCATAACTCACCATGATGCTGCAGGTCTGAGCAGTGGGTAAGTGGGTCTCCATTTCGGATGTCTTGTCGTCTAGTACGTCTGCAAATATATTTGAAAACTGTTAGTGACCTTCTCAGTGGTCAGCATTCACATTTGCCATGACTGAAGAGGAACAAATTCACCATATATATAATTACATAGGTCACAAGTGCATCTAAACAACACTAGAAAGGAAATGATACTGTTGCTAATATATTCTTGTATCATCATGGGTTGTAGAATCAGCCGTTACTCTTAAAAGGTAATGTCTTCAGGAACTGGTAAATACAAGTCTCTTCCACTGAGCCTGTAAAGTTTATTTTGATTGTTGGCAGTACTGATCCCAGGTGAATTCTTTTCTTGATTCATAGACACAGGGCCTGCTAAGGAACCAGAGCATATACAGTACAGTGTAGCAAGCATCAAAAACTGTGAAGAGCTTCAACTTCTGCAAGTGCAGAATACTTTAATTATCATGACATCTTTTAGCTAAAATGAAGTGTTGGGAGGGGTGGTTTTGAAAGAATGTCAAAATCCTGTATTTTCTACAAAATCTAAATTAAGTGCTTTGATCATATTTAATCCACTACAAATCTCACCAAAACATTCCTAACAAAACCTTTTCCAAAACTGTTGGAAATGATTTTGTCTTTAAAATAAACAGAATAAAATATTTGCATAGGAAGATTTTGTAATGTCATTTATTAAATTCTTTGTAGCTTGAGTATGAACTCTAGCTTTTATTGCATGTCCATTTAACACAGTATATTTTTTCACCAGCTTGATTTCACTGGCTTTTTTTTTTTTTTTAAACATTGATCTGTGCTAAAAGAATGTTGTATTCCACAGAAGAAACCTTTTAAATAAGGTTTTATTTTACATTTGTTTTTCTCTCTTTGTCTGCTCCTATTTTTATTTAAATAGCTGTGACACAAAATTCAACCTAAACCAGAGAAAAGCTTTCATATAAAAAAAGAAAAAGGAACAAGGCAAACAAAGATGTGTTTCAAGTGTGAGCTCTTTAGGAATCAGAGAAAGCCTGAGGGCTTGCAAAATTAGAGGAGAACAAAGAGGATTAGGCTGCTGAACAATGCTGTGATTTCAGGTTATAGCATCCAGCAATGGATATGCAAAAGTCAAGTAGCCCAGTAAAAAGCACTCTTGGTCACTCCCTTGTGACAACAGTCCACATTTTGAAAAAGCTGTTGTTCTGCAGCACTGAGACCATCTCTTTTCTGATCACTAGCCCTGTTTGCAGACTCTCACTAGCAGCCCAGCATCAGCACATATTGAGTTCTCAGAGAAACACCATCACACACTTGACACCTCTTGGCCGAAAGATTTTAACCAATTTTTTTTCACTGAAAGCTACTGAAATGTTGAAACCAACAGGAGTTACATCAAGCATGGCAAGTTCATTTAAAAAAAAAACAAACCGTGATTCTGAATGTGTATTTTAAATATATTTCTGAATAATAGTATATAAAAAAACCCTGTTTAAATTATACTAATGAAATAGTATGCTTTAATAAGAAGGAACCTTCTGTTGATTGATATATGATTTGAAAAAATGCACTGATCCTAATTTCAGATATAATCTTCAAATTACTCATTACCAATGAATAAAACTACACCAAAACATAAGGAAGCATAAAAAATTGTTACTTTTTCCTAAATTTTGAAATGCAATGTATTTATAGGATACTATTTGTAGAAAAGAAGTTTGTGGAATGACATATTACTGTCAACGGAGTTTGGATGAGATGTTTAGTTAGAATCTCAGGAAAATGTCACACATATCACCATTGTATCAACATGATGATTTATGAAATATGAACCAGAATACATCTGCATGGGGTAAAGTTAAATGGTCACACTACAGGAGCTCTGAACTGTCATTTAGACTTGTAAAATACACACACAAAAAAAAGAGAAAAGTAAAATAAAGTCATGGCTCATAAAAGCTTCTTTAAAAAAATAAAAAGAGAAGAAAAAACAAAACCCCAAACCAGCTATTAGTAAAGCATCTGTGCAATTGCCTCAGGACCCAACTTTCCTAATATTGCTGGAGCCTAAAATTACACAGATTCATTATTTGGAAAATGTTGACATTTCAGCTGTTTCCAGAAATGCTGATTTTGTCATAAACAGTCAGAGCTGGTTTGAGGTGGTGGGTACAGCAGGTACCAGGTAAGCAGAGTGTGTTGCCCCAGTAACAGACTTTGCTGCTGCTGCCACCAAGGGAAAAAGGAGGGGAAGAAGTGGGGGGGGGTGCGGGGTGGGGGGGGATGTGTGGCAATGCCTTTTACTGAATGCATTGCAGGATCCTAGCCTTCCAGGACTTACTTTTTCTTTCACAGTGGCCTCAAGAAGAGTAAATTCTGAACTCTAAGGTTTTCCTATAGCTGTGCAACCCATTTTAGCCCAAGTAACCTGTCCCTTAACCCCTTAAAGTAGTCCCAGTCCCTTTATTCCTGATGGAAATAGTGAGCTTGGTTTGCTGTACAGGAAATCAGAGAGATGGGTAAGGAGAAGACAAAGAACCCTGTTTATGCCATCACTGTAAGCAGATGACTGACAGGATGATGTGCTCTATGGTTCTTGAGGTGGGCTGGCAGGAGGAAAGGGTGTTGGTGAATGGTAAGAAAGAGCAGGAACCTTAGAGGTAGCAGAGAACAGTGATTCAGTGATTCCTGACATTACCGCCTCCTTTGAATTAGAGGCAGTGCTCAGTCACACTGATTTCTAGCCTTAAAACTTTCAGATTCAACCCACCTTTCAGACTCTCCTTGAAAACATTACTGTTCCCTCTCATCTCTTTCCTGCTTCTCCAACAAACTACCCTGCTCCTACCACAAATTTGAATTTAGCCTATGTAGCTGAGAAAATTTGACCGGCTCTTCTTTTGAGATGGGTTCTGTTTCTCCTTTTTAATTCCTTTCTAAAGAATGTCACAAAAAGCTTGTCTCAGATTAACTCTGTTTCCTGGTGCAAAATAGAACCTGATGTTCCATAAGGAGCTTTTTCTTTTGTCACCAGTATTTGTTTAGGATACATTGTAATGCAAACCTTGAAATTTTAATCCCCTCCATCTGAAGTCTGTGACACAAATGCTGCTTCCCACCCTTTACCACATTTCCTGCAACAACCAATCCAAATCTGGAATTTGGAATCCCTACATTCTCAGTGAAGTATTTGCTACTAATTTTAGAATAAAGATAAAGGCTCCTTATGCACATAAACCCATAAACTCCTTGTTTCTTTAAAAGTGTGAGATTTTTAGCCTTGTTCTAGTTCATGTGAGCACTTTTTAAATCATTTTAGCTAAGTTATCATGATACTAACACGACACCAATATCTTCTCTTATTTGCAATTGATTTTCAAGTTCTGTTATTCCTAAATTCTACTTCAATAGCTAAGAGCTGTTCAATATCTAGCCTACATACTTAAAGAGTTTTAGAGATAAAGGTAGATATAGAAAACATTTTAAGATCAGGCAACTAGGATCTGTAAATTTTTAATTAAAATTATATTTTTCAATTGAAGAGTCTGTTTTCCTTTAACTTTTGTATTGTAAAGCCTTGAGCATCAGTGCAGAGTGAATGCAAAATAGTGGTTGTTCTGATCTGGTAGCACTTAAAACACACTTCAACACTTACAGGTTATACTTCTGAAAAATAGCAATATTGTTGTATGTCACTAAAGAATAACGTTTGTGTCTTGTCCAAACATCTAGTAAATATTTTATTTGAATTAGAATTCATGAAAACATAGGATAATTTACTAAATAGGCAGTTATTTTAATATCAAGCTGCCCCCCTCATGTTAGAGAAATTATTTTGTTCTTTTGTTTTGTATTATTGAAAAGGCATTATGAATTCATCAGACACAACTCTTTAGAAAGGTTTTTTTACAACAGCTTTTTAAGCCAACCCAAGAAGTAGCAGCGTTCACTTTAAATCAACCAAGACTTCATATTGCTTGTAACTCCCACAATTCTGTTTTCTTTGGAAGTGAAAGGGCTCCAGTTAACCATCCCATGAAAAATCTCTAAAGCCCTCTGGTCATATTGAGACCATCAGTTAAAAAAATAGTAAACCATGCAGACATCTGACAGTGTCCCTACCTCTTAGCAGTGGGGAAGTAACGTGAGCAAGATGAACCATCCCAGGCACAGTAAGGGTCTCTTGCAAGGCAACATTCAGCACATGCTTTTCCATACACATCACAGCGGTGTAAAGGAAGCTGTGAAACTCCAGTGGCTGAGCCAATGTAGAGCTGTTGCTGTTAGAGAAATCAGAAAAATAATTTTTAAAAATTGTTTTTCATATTTAGTTGGGGCTTTGTTTGTTTGTTTTTTGGCTAGGAAAGCACAAAAAAAAAAAAAGCAGCTATATAATAATGTTAGTACCACTACAGATACAATAAAGGATCAATGATGTACACTGCTAAGAGAATGAGAATTGTCCTCAGCACAAAAAAAAAAAAAAAAATCAAATAGGAAAAACATTGATTTTTGTATGAAGCTCTCAGTGGCTTCTCTAAACAGTAAGAAAAATTTAAGTACTTCTTCATTTATTCTTTTGTATTCAGATCCCTGAACTGGGAAATAATTGTCAGAACAAAACGGAGGATATGCTTTTGAATTTAAAGAAAAGAAAACAACTTTAGCATGCATTTCCTATATATAACTTGGATTTGTGTATGTGTGTGTGTGTATCACAGAATCACAGAATGTTAGGGGTTGGAAGGGACCTAGAAGATCATCTAGTCCAACCCCCCTGCCTGAGCAG
>JAOEGS010001926.1:53255-97947 GCA_025447755.1 Corythornis vintsioides | reverse complement strand
ACCTTAGAAGTAAAGACCAAGGCAAAGGTGGCATTCAGTAACTCAGCCTTCTCTATGTCCTCAGTCACCAGGGCACCTGCTTCATCCAGTAGTGGGTGCACATTGCCTTTAGGCTTCTTTTTACCTCCAACATACTTGTAGAAGCTTTTCTTGTTGTCCTTGACCTCCCTTGCCAGCTTGATTTCAAGGGAAGCCTTAACTTTTCTTGTTGCATCCCTGCATCCTTTGACACCCTCCCTATACTCTTCCCAGGTGGCCTGTCCCTCCTTCCATTTTTTATATATTTCCCTCTTCAACTTAAATTTTACCAAGAGTTCCCTGCTCAATCATGCAGGTCTCCTAATTGTCTTACTAGATTTCCTGCAGTTTGGAATACACTGATCCTGAGCCTGGAGGAAATGGTGTTTGAATATTAGCCAGCTTGATTGGGCCCCCATGCCCTCCAGAGCCTTGTCCCATGGGACTTTTCCAAGCAGTTCCCTGAGAAGGCCAAGGTTGGCCTTTCTGAAGGATTTGTGTAAATCTAAATTATTTCAGACTGGTGCTAAGATATGTCAGCTTCTAAGTGTGGCCATGCACCAGTTGTTTGCATGTCCTATAACTCTGATGTTTCATACTCTTTTCTATAAGTCACATACCCTAACTGAAGTATATCTTTAACGAGGGAAGATGGCTTAATTTCTTTTGGATAAAAACCAGCATTGAATAGAAGATGCAGTTCAAATGCAGAGAGAAGCAATGAAGTAAATAAAAAAACATGCATATAAAATGAACCACAGTAAGTATGGCATCACAACAGAATATCTTGTCTCTTTTAATTTCCTCTCTGATATCAAATTCATTTGGTCCTTTAGGGAAGTTTGTCCCCAGAGGGACATAAGAAAACTGAACTGCTGATCCCACGTCAAAGACCAAACACAGATATTTCAGCTTAGCACTAATTCACAAAGGAAACAAGTATGAATGCAGTAAGCAAATACAGGTCCCTCTGAGATGCAAAACTAGGGGAAAACAAAATAAATAGACAAAAAAAAATAAAATTGCATGATGCCTCTGTTTTGGAAACACTGACACTTTGCTATGAAAATCTTACACTTTGTCACTTAGAACCCATGGTGCAGCAATGAATACATTTATTTTTAAGGTCTAACCCCAAGCAGTGCCACCAAGAAAATACAAATTTTTATTTTTTCTTTCTTAGAATGAAAAAACTTAGAATGAAAGCTGGTGTGAAAAATAAGATTTCAAGAAATGTTATTAAATTTCTTCATCTCCTGCATTGTGATGTCCCAGAGTTACCACTCCCAGGGAATTCAGGGATGGAAAATGGCTGAGGTCACCTACCTACTAGAAATGATGAGCACTGGATATGAGGAGACAGTAAAACCAAAAAAACTCATAAAAGGTGTTATGTTAACTTCTTTCAGAGACAGCAGCTTGGCAGTTTATACAGACATATTAATTGTAACAGAAACATCCCGTGCACTTATATAAACACCAGTATTTTCTCAGGAAAAACATGACAAGGAAAGCATCCAAAGGAAAATTCACTGGTAAATTGAAAACTAAGCCCTTTCTAAGCAGCTGCTTCAGTCTATTATAGTGCCATAGCTGGGTTGTAACCTCAAATTGTCTGGCCCAAAATCTCCCATCACACAAAGCCCTAACTGTACATACCAGTCCCCAGTTAGTGTTCTATCCTTGAGAAGTAGATGACGGGCAGCAGACATGATAAGCTGATTGTCTCTAACTTAAATCAATCAAGTACTCAGCTTCGGGGTGCATTCTGCAGTAAAAAGAGCAACAATTCAAATCTTAGGTGACCTAACCATTTCCCAAGGGATGCCTTTTCTCTTTACTGATTATGGAGGCAGCATAGGTCAAATTAGAGCTTCAGTTAAACATCTTAAATGTCCAGATGGTATTGATCTGAGTCCTATGTAATTGGAGCATTAATACCTATATAAGCATGTAGTAACGTGTGGTGCAACTAATGTAAAAATGAAGCCATAGAATGCACATGGGAAAATAAAGAATGGTGTAATGGTTACCTATGTAGCTCTGTAACCAACTTCATTTTGTCAAAAAACCTTCCCTAATTTTATAATTATATATCTGGAAAAGTAAATGATGTAGAGTGGTTGTGTTTAAGCTGTGATGTGACATCAGTTTTGAGCTGGTCCTTTCTATATGTTTACTATGCACAGAAATGGTAACCTCTAAATAAATTTCAGTTCTTTGTGAGAAATACTATGAAAAAAGTCACAGGTTTTTCTGAAGGTCTTGTCTTTCTGAAGGCCTTGTTGTTCATTGAGAAAAAAAAACCCTGTCTTTGTACAAGTTCAATAAAAGTGATGGCCTGTATCATCTAAGGATCTCCTTGGGTTTTTCTCATCTTACCAGATGATTTAACAATGATTTTTTGGAAATGATCACAATCCTGACCCTGAGAAAATGCTGAGAGCTTGCTCTACAAGAAGTCACCTTTGAAAGCCAGACCTGACTTTTGGCCTGCTTCAGCATTTTTAAATCAAGGGAAAAATTATGGAGGCCCACCTGACAAGCTCAGGGCTAAGTGGTAGCCAGAGGCTCCCGGCAAGTCTGGCTACCATAGAATTGTGAATTTAGGCAGATGCAGGATGTTACAGTGGCTTTAGAATGCTGTCCTCTGAAGGTTTGTGTCTATTGCTAACCATGCATAATCTGGTTAGGTAATAAGGTTACCCAAGCCTTGGGCTCTGAACCCCATTGGAAGGAATACATAGCTTAAGTGAGAAAATATAATTCCTGTTAAATCAGTTAAAGACAGCAGAGTTGAGGAGGGCTCTATCAAGACTTAGTTTTGCACATAAAGGCTATGTTCCCTTTCTCAAACTCACACTCGCTCAAGGCCAAATTCTACTCATAGAGAGAAGCAAAGAAGGCATAGAGTTTTAAATAATTTAAAATTTAAGGTAAGTTTAGCTTCTGAAGAGTTTGTAGATCTTGGTCTTTAGAATGAAGTGATTGCTTTAAAGTTATTCAATAGGACATGCTGGTTTTACTGTTTACATTTCATGCTCCTGCTTTCTGCAAAGCATACGATTATGCTGTTGATATGAAAAACACCCTGCTTATCAGAACATAATGAGTAAAGTGTTTGAGTTATAAAACTACAGTATTTTAAAATCATAAATATAAAATGGAAACATGTCGCCATATACTTGTTTGATACAGAGACATGGTGCCAAAAGCTTGTCATGCTGTATCAAGATTCTGTCATTTTTAGCCTGAGGTTAGTTGATTTTTCATGAGCTTAACTCTGCCTGCATAACTTGGGTTTTATGCTCTTTTTTAGCTTTGGACAATTTTAGCAGTGTAAATTTGTTTTCAAAAGACTCAGGGAAAATTGTAATCTCTCCTGAATAACTAAAGATGCTTTGAAGAAGTAGTATGAAAATATATGGTCCATTATCAAATATGACTGGCTGCTTTAAGGGAATGTACTTATAAAAATAATCCAAAGCAGAGCATTTTGGTATGATGTGAAAATATATACAATTTGAAAGGTTTGTTTTTAAATATCCCAGTATTCAATAGTACAGTGTTTTTGTCCTGACTTTTTTGTTGTTTTAGGTGTTAAACTATGTTAGAAGAGTGTCCCCAAACAAAATGTTTTCTGTCAAAAACATAAATGTTCTGAAAACTTTCCTAGATACGAAATTCTGGTGCAGCATTTCAAAATAATATTGAGCTCTGTCTGTTAGAATCCACTTTTGTTTAATAATGTGTAGAGCGAGGTAGGTGAATTAACAAAATCTTATTTATAAACACACAATTTTTAGTGCACCCAATCCTGAAAGTTATACCAAGTCTACTCTTTACTTAATGACATTAATGTGAACAATTTACTTGTATTTACTAAATTAGGGTCCAAACACAAATATGATAAAGTTTTTCTTATGTTAAATTTGACACTAAGTTTTATGTCTCAAACTTCTGAGACAGGAAGCAACAATGTCTGAGATCCACCTACCTAATTCCAGGCAGAGCTGGAAGGTAAGCCCCCAATACCCACTTAACTCCTGGACCAAATCCTGATGTTCTTTGCATGACTACATAATTCATCAGCTGCTTCACAAAGAAGACTAATAGTAATTGCCCATATTCCCTCAGAAATGCAAGAATAACCTTTACTGTAAATAAGGCAAAACTTTACCTCCACCATCAAGAAGTCCAGTTCATTTTAGTTATGGTCTGATCGACAATAAAGGCTATATAATACATATAGTTTCTTTAATAATTTAGTTATTACTGGATTCAACAGAAATTAGGAAATATAAATTCTGAAGTTTGGAATCCATATCCCAGGTGCTGGTCAGTAAGACAGGAGGATGACTCTTTTCCAGTCTTTGCTTCCACTATCTGCATTTTGTACTGGACTATTCCTACAGAGACTAGAACTAGTCCCATTGAAGCAAGGGACCATGTTTAGAGACTTCTTTTGAGCAATTTCTCTGTTATGAGAACATTTTATAGCAAGCCTGCAAGACAGCTGGTTAGTTTGTGTTTCGTTTCCACCTACCAGAAATAAAAAACTAGACTTTTCCTTTCTCCTTTGGATGTCATATTTTTCTGAGAACTACTGATGTTTATGTAAAGGAATGGGATGCTGCTGTTGTAATTAATATGTCTCTACGGACTGCCAAGTTACTGTCTGTAAAAGACAGAGACCAATAAATATTTAAAAGTGATTTAACGTTTGTGCACATAGTACCTGCTTTGTGGAAATCTTCATTGCTGAAATAACAGTGGGTTCCTATGGAAAAAAAAGAGAGTTAAAATATAAAATGAGCTCTACAATCATAAATATTCTTCTAGGATGTTATTTGCGCAACCCAGAAACCCTGAAATAAGACTTTTCTTAGGAATAGTGCTTCTTAGCTTTTGCAGTAGAATAGTTTCTAGCTGTAAGTGAATTAGAATGCATGTGCATATCTGGGTCTATCTTTGATTGCTAAATTAATTGTAGACACATCATCATTTTCCATGATTATTACAATTTCATTCAGTTTACTTTGTTACTAGTTTCACATATTCAAATAAATTTCTACACTTAATATTAAAAATATATTTAAAGAACATTCCAGGTAATGTGAAAATAATAATGGCTGTGTCAAAATACAAAGATACTGTATAGTGAAGTTGATAATGCTAAAATAAGCAACACATTTAACCATATCAAGGTGAAAAATCCATTTCTATGAAACTTTGTTTGTAAGAACAAGCTTTATCCCAAGCATAAGCTTGTTGACAGCACCACACTGTTCATGTACAAAGAAGTTACTCATATTTGCAGAACACAAAACTAAAACTACCAAGAGGTTATTTGCACCCTGGAGTAACCATTATTTAACTGACCAGATGGGTCACTAGAAGACTTAGTGTTCTCATAGCTAAGTCTAATCTTATATATCTATACATATCTGTAGCAAGCAGATGTCAAAACAGTGATCTACTTTCTTACATGAGAAACTGTAGGAAATATTTAATATAATATCTAGTTCTGATTAAAAGACTGTTATACATATTAGGCTCAGCTGCTTGAATGGATTTTTATCCTGGGAGGAAAAGTGGTGTAATTTGGTTACAAAGTGTACAAGTCAATTCTGCATGAAATTTTATTCCATCGAAAAATCTGCTACTGATCCCATGTGACATACTTTTGGTTATGTACATTAATAAAGTGTTTCTTAAGCTTTTACACTTGCTTATCTTCAGAGATTTTGATACGATTCAGTGGATGTTAAGAATGTGGACTTGCCTTTATAAATGGGTTAACAGACATATAACAAATTATCAATTAAGTGTAACATTTGAATGAAAATCGAACTCATTAGTTTTGTTTGCTCAGCTGTTAAGAGAAATATTGCACAAATGAGGTTAAAAGAGGCATTTGTTATCAATGTAATAGATATGTAAGACTTTCAGTTTTGTGGAATAAATAAAAAGCATTGTAATCAGCACATTACAATTTAAGCATAACAATACATTGTTTATGATGCACATAAGACTCTAGTAACCAAAAGAAAACTTACATTTGATTAAGGTATATGTAAAATCTGTTGCAAATTCCCTATTGAAAGATCGATATCTTACGCATACAAATTCTGCTTATTCCACTGAAGTACATGAATACCCTCTTTAAGGCTTAAATACATGCAAAGAGATAAATGAGCTTTCAAGTGAATCAGAACACCAAAATCCTTTTGTGTAATGAATAAATAGACACGTAAAATACCAGACTTGAATTTGACATTAACCATTCTATTCTGTAGAGCCTTTCTGAAATAGACTTTCACTCCAATTATTTTATTTCTTTCATTTTTATATTTCTCTGATCTCCTTTTGCTAGACACCTCTACCTGATTTAGGGAAGAGACTCAAACATTATCAACAATTGCCAAATTACCCTGCATTAATGTAATGACTTTTGCGTGTATAAAAAACAACAAAAAAAAGCTGTGAGGCACAAATTACTTGTCTTATTTTTCTGTCATAGTTTCTATTTCATTTTTATGTTAAAAAAATGAAAGAAAAACCCCAATGTTTTCTGCCCTCAAAGATACATGGATCGCAGAAATACAGATTCTAATTTTTAGCAGTATCTTGTGCTTGCAACAGTGGTTTCTGTGCAAGACTGACACCAGCAAAGGGCAAGAATGCCCATACGAATGAAACAAAACAAATCACAAAAGAATATTTAAAATAATAATAAAAATTTAGATGAGTTCTGCTTACATATGTTGTTTCTGTTCAGAAACCAAAGACAAAGGGATGGTAACTGAATATCATGAGGATGAGTGGCTGTGCTCCAGTGACAGGTTCAGAGTACTGTCCTTGTCAGCGCATCTGGAGTAAGACCACACGACAAGGGGTTCTCTGAGCATGCAAGTGTCATCTTCACCCTGACAGATTAACCTCACACTCCCAACTAGGCATCAATCCCCCCGAAAGCCTGAGAGCCTGTGAAATGGTGCCATAAACCAGCACTGACAAAAAGAATAACTTAGGGAATAGAAATGATTCCTTGTGTACAAAATACAAGATGTCCCTGGGTTCTGTCTGGAAATTGTTTGAAAGCTTTACTCAGCCTCATCTCACAGCAGTACTATGGTATGCCTTAGTTTTCAGGTGGTCTAGATAGGAGTGGTTGAAGAAATTGATTTTCACAAAAAAAGTCTAAAGATTAAGGGATGTTTATGATGTCTTGTGTCAAACAATGAAAATGAGACCTGAAGGCACCACTGAAAATATAACCACTTTCTTTGTTTCTCAGATTATTAGGCATAAAAAAAATCTCTGCAGATCACTGTTTTTTCTAAAGTATCTCCTGAGTTACATGATTAGTCTAAATAGCGTCAAGAGTTGATGCAACTAAAATTTGTGTATTTTATATCTCTGTGGGAGAAAACAGACAAGCATTATTCTCACACTTTAACAGATAAGTATTTAACTACAACATGTAATAGCTCTAAGATTCAGAGATACTAATTTACATTTTCAAACCACAAAACAAGAGGCCAGAATGTAATTTCTTTTATCATTAACCTCCAGCTAGCACTGAAAGTTTCAAGGTTTATTTTGACTAGTGTCTGGGTCTCTAAACGACAAGCTAATTAGAGGGGTATGCCAGGCTATTCCTTGGCTAGACTGCCAGAAGTTTAGTTTGCAGCTGTCCACAGTGAAATCTACAACCTGACACTTGAAATTTAGCTGCACTTACCCGAAAGACTGTCATTTCTTCCAGCAAGACTTCCTCTAATTCATGCCAAGTCTCCTTAGGAATTGAAACCACTTTAAGAACTGTTCCAATATCTTGTAAATGAAAGAAAAAAAAAAAAAGTTTTCAGGTGCATACTTCATTTTCAGAGCAGCAAGTTTCTTGTAGTATGTAATTATATCACATGTAAAGATTGTGAAGCTACATCTGTCTGAGCACTCATTGTTCAAAATACCAAGTAATACTTTAAATAACCTAGAGAAACACTGAATTTCAGTAGTACATTTCACTGAAGTCTTTCAATTATCAAAATGCAACAAAGAACATCAGTACTACTACAGTTATTAAAGAATGAAAAGGACTTAAATAGTATTTAAGTGACAGTATAAAATGACAGATGTTTCAGTCATTTAATTGAGGAGGAAGATGCACTACATTTACCCAGGCATGTTTTATTGTCCATTTTGAATATTGTAGTTGTGATTCTTAAAATTCATGTGAAGATGATGTCAAAAGACTCAGTATGAATATAAAAACATCTGGACAAATGTTGTTAGATGATGCTGTTAGGTATCTTAAGTACATGTGATCTTCCCCATGTCAAATAAAGTACCTAAGATACATAAACCCCTTAAAGCATCTATATTTCTCTGTGTCTTAGATACTGGTCTTTGCTGAGGGGTAAAAAGTATTACAAAAATGTAAAAAAATACAACTTGTGTATTTTGTTTAGAAATAGGTGTGTGCCAGCATTTTAATACTATATGCATTTACATGCTTGGATTTTTGCAACTGGCTTTAAATGTGAACAAGACCAACACTTGAAATTCCAGAGCTACAGCCTTAGGTTTTGTGAATATGTTTGAGAATTCAGACCACCTCTGTTTTACAGCTTTTGCACCTGTGTTTTATTTTTTTGTTTCCATTAATTTTCAAGGAACAACAACAACAAGATCAAAAATAATTTCTACATTGATATATATCACTGTAGACTCTGAAATGGAAACACTCTGTATGTGACTTTTCTTTTTAACCAGTGTAGTGCCATGTAAATATTTCATAGGAATAACAACTAAATCCCTAAGGACTTTTTATGTTGCATAGTCTTTAGCAATCATAGTTTAGGAAAACAAAAGGCATGTCAAATGATAAAATTCTCAAGGTAACAGAACTAAAAAGGTCAGCATTATCACAAAAAGAACTAACATACTTAACATGCAATTAAACAAAATCAAACCACTTTTTTTTTTTTTTAGACTGATACATATACAAACTAAGCTAATAAAATATACCAGATAAGTTGTTTTGGAAGTGGCTTTTCATGATGGTTACCGCTACTAATTGAGTATATTTAACCCAAGAAACAGAGACCAGTACAGAACAAATGCAACATGAACTTCAAAGTAAGAATAAAAAGCCCCCCACATAACAACAGAGTTATTCAGAATAACAGAAAATTTAACCATAGCTATATTTGTAATTTAATGGATTTCCTTAATTATCCTGATAATTGATGACTGCTGTTTTGAGGAAAATACATTGTACAGATGAAGAAAGAGAACTCTGATCTAATTAATACAACAGCGTAGCAACGTGTCACAACAGCATTCTGTGTTGGTATGTCTGTCAGCCACAACCCATCAAATGCAATATTCTAGAAATAAAGAGGGATTTTTGCTAAAACAGCACAAGGCAAATTATGGAGAATGAGTGGGCACCGACCAGACATGAGTTCTCCACATAATGTTTTGAAAAAAGGTCTGACTTTTAAGTGGATCTTTCAACAATTACAGTTGCTTGATGCTCGAGAAAGACTCTGAGGTCAAAGATACAGTGTGTTAATCACTACGGCGACTCTGGTCAGGCCATAGGTACCAAACTGGGATGTTATCTGAGTTCTAGATCAAGTTTTACAGAGTAGTATTTCAAACAATTTAACACAAATGGAATCAGGCTTCTCCTTTAGGATCAATGGGCTCTGCTCAGTAAGATAAGATTACTGTTATTAATTTGTTTTACTGACAGATGTGCCTTGACTGTGTCAAATGACCCCAAACATCAGACATTCAGGATATGCATTAAGTGTGTATCTTAAATTCTGCTTCTTTCTGATATAATTTCAGCATGCTGATATGATTTTATTTCCATTGTGAAACACACTGGTATAATCACAGTGGGAAAGAAACTGCTCAGCTAAAGATTTCACCCACAGGAAAGGAAAATATGACCACACTGGGTGGCTATTAATTATGTTGTGTTCAATTATCATCAGTTATTCAATGAAGAGGGAAAAAAATATTCAACATATTGAAGTTCAGCGGCATGTGGGAATAATGTAGATTGCTGCAACAGCAATGGGAAAATAAAGAGAAATTTATCTAATCTGATGGGACAGATGTGCCCAGAAAAATCCAGTCATACTCCAGAGAGCTTAATTCTGGCTTTGTCATAGGTTCAAATCATCAAGTGGGAAACTGGACTGTGACTAGACTCCCTAATGTGCTTCCTGATTTGTTCTTTGCTTGGGGAAGATGTAATAAGCACTGATTGTGTATCTGTTTTGGGTTCCTTTGACTTTGACCAGCTGGCTCAGACAAGAAGGCCTTTTGTCAGAAGGGGGGCAAGGTCTCAGTTTGGCCTCTTTGCCTTTCGCCCTGTGCGGAAGATGCCCTGTCCTCATTCTGAAAACCACAGTAAGGATAGTAAATGCAGAGGAGCATGAAGCATCTTTTGTGCCTCAGCTCCGAGCACACCTGTTCTTGTTCCATGAGTGTATAACATCCTGTTGGAAAAAGAACAGTTTATATGAACAGAATTAATATTTCTATAAGTAATAACACTCTGCACTTACAGACCTGGTGTTTTGGTGCTGAAATCTCCTTTGGAAATAGCAAGTAATAATCTTTCAGTACTTTTTCTACAGTTCTTAGGCACAACTATCAACAACATTGGGTGAGCTCCAGAGCACACACCTGAATATTAGTGGCTTAGGGAACTGAGCACCTAAATTTCCAACTGAAAAGAGCTGGGAGACTTCCCTTGACTAATTTAGATAAGAACTACTATACATAATGATAACTATCTAAAAGCTATAGCTCAGGTTTAAGGAACTCTTCCTGTGTTGTCCAAAAAGAGACAGGAACTTCTGTGTAACTATTCATCCTACTCAAATAGAAATCTCGGGGAAAGTATGATGCATCTCTCTGGAAGTACTTATCTCTCTCAGTTGCAATAGCCAAGGCATCTTTCTTAGACTGTATGCCAAACTTTGGTGAGATATATGCCACCTCTTGTGCTCAAGATGTAGACATAAATCAGCTCCTTATGTTTGTTCAGCCTCATACTCTGGATACTGAAAGGCTTGTTCCCTCACATTGCAGCCAAGGGGTGTAATCACATTTTACTTTTTTCTGGCCTGTATCAGGTCATAGAAGACTTGTTGAAAGGCAAAAAACACTGCCAATTGTGGATGGCATGGAGTTCTCTAATGTGTGATGGAAAATATATGTCTCATGTAAAATCATATGAAACTAGTTTCAATGTTTTCTGCAAGAACATATTATAGTACTGGTATCTAATAACTCAGTTCATAGCTTTAAAGAGCTGGAACACTTTCTGCAGAGCTGCATTTCCTGCAGTAAAAGTTTTGAATTGCCATGCATGTGCTGTGTTTGGTATACAAAACTTCATCAGCTCTCAGTTTACTCATAATATATTTCAGGCATCAACATAAAAGAGACCTTGAAATTTACTGCTTTGGAAATCTGACCCATGGTCTAGCACACCAGGTCTGTACCTAAAAAAGTCAAAATTTGGATTGCTGTAAGACAGACAGACATATTTTTTGGTCCAAAGCTATAAAGAAACAATTGAGTTTTGGTTTGATTTGTTTTGACTCCATAATGCCAATGTCTAATTACCAGCACTTACATTCAATAGAAGTTTAAAAAAACTTTTATTCAACATAACTGAAACATTAGCCAATAAAGGAAGATCTTAAAAAGTGAAGAAGCAGATCCACCAACTGCTAATCAGCATCATTCTAAAGCCCTGAGGCTAAGCAAATGCGTATCAACTAATTTCTGGTAATGTTTATTTCTCATTATTATCCTTCTAAAAAAACAAAAAACAAAAAACTTTTCTGAGTGCATATTTCCATGTTTATATAATTCCCAACCTGTATGATTCCACAAATCGTTTGGAAAAGATATCACGTTTCTATCTGAATGCTAGCTCTTCTTAAAACACTTGCCAGATATCTTCATCCTAAATAAAATGATGCACTCTTTTGGCTAAAGAGCTAGGCATCTTAAGGCAGTACTTGAAATATCTGAGAGGCACACAAGACATTTGCCATACCTGGATACTGGCCTCTTTCATGTTAATACTTCTGCTGCACTTCAAAATGGGTACCTCAAAACCCACATTTTAATATGAAATTATAATTAATAAGGCAAGATATTTCTAATAAAATTCCCTAATAACAGTAGTTGAAAAGAGAGGGGTTTGATCTTAATCCAGTTGGCAATGCTCCTAAAGACTTTAGCTATGCAGGCCATGGCCTGAACCTGTTACAGTGGATATATGTAACAAAGATCTCCCCACATGCACACTATTGAGTCTTGCCACAAATTTGCACAGGTATACACTGGAACATAAATGAAGTGTTCTTTCTTTCCGAGTATGATACTTTATCTAATTTATGTCTTCATAATGCTTGAAGAAGGAAAGACTATAGATTCAAGACTTCTCACCTGTGCCAATGAACATCACATCATATTGGCCATCTTCTGCATCTACTCGATCTACTACTATCTGTGTGAACTGGTAATCCACATCTGTTTTAATCATAATTGGACGATTGTTGATGGGGAATACTGGGTTGTACATGGCTGGATGACTTCTTGCAAATGTTATAACTTCATCGGGAAGGTCCTTGGTGGAATCAAAGCCTCCAAATGTTTTACTAGGACACTGGAAATAAAAATGAAAGTGGTTTAGATTTTATCATCAATCACTAGAAACATATTGGCAATCCATTTCCCTACAATCATCCCAACTACTGTAGTCTTTAATGAAATATGACAGAAGATGCGTTTCATGACAGACATACAAAGTTAATTCTTCCACTAAAAGTCGTTTTGTTTTGTTTTGTTTTGGATTTAGATTAATATAGTTAAGAGAGTGTAAATGATCCTCATACTATATGCAGTGCAAAAGGATCTGTAGTCATTTACTGATTTAGTATTTATCTTTAATTGGCAGAAGGAAGAAATCCTGAATTATCTAAAATCATTCAGGATGAGACAAGCAACTTCAGTATTTTGTTATGAATACAGTGGAAAATTAATTAACTATGGCACTATCTTAATTTCAAAGTACTGTCTTCAGTAGTTGACTGGGAATCAATTCCTCTCCTAGTAACCAAATCATTAAGTGCTGGGACAACTCCATGTTCTACTGACTTTTCAAGCTCCTGTTTGTCTCAACAAGTCTGTGTCATTCATGTAGTCCCAATAACATGGATCCTGCTACACAAAATCAAATCAAATGAGTCATGTCCTAAATGTATCTCTTCTCTCCATTGATTATAAGGAAAGCCTCTTATGAGTATTGCTGCTCATACTGTCAATGTGAACAGTTAGGCAAGACAACTCTTGCTGAAGAACTATAATAACTCCTCACTGTTGTGTACTGCACAGTAGTGGAAAAGTTGGTGTCCCCTTGGGATTAAGCTCATATATGTCATAACACAGTATAACACATGTCCCTTTATCCCCTTATACAGACATGAGTGGGACAGATAGTTCTTTCTTTAACCTTTGAAAAGCAGAAAATTCTCTGCTCACATTCTCCCAAAGTGACCAAAAAGTAGAGGATGAGAGAGGAGGTAAGACAGTGGCACTGGTATGCACAAAAGTATTCCTCCTCATGTCCCCATGGAGAGACTTGAGGACTGTAGCTAATCACCACTGTTTGCCCTCATCTCTTCTGTAGAATTAAGTATTTTATGAACAATTAGAGGTTACTTTAAGCATTAGAACTCTGTGTTAGTGGTGTTGAATGGATGAAGAAAATGAGTCCCAATGGCATTAAATCACCAGTCCAAAGATACTGAAAGAACTTGGTGTCTCCCACTCCTAATCTTTAAGATATATAAAAGTCTGAAACCTAGTTGACAATTACTATGTTTGCAGCATTTGAACCCGAAATATAAACAGTTGGTGTTAAAACGCCCTAGATAATTTGCCCTTTATATCCACATATAGAAATCTTCCAATTAAATTAAAAACCTATAGGACAATCTTATTAACCATGAATCCAGACCTTGCAGGGTGCACAGTAGAAGAAATCGATTGTCTTTGGTATCACCTTGATCCAAATTATTAATAATTCATCAGAAATGAAATTTAAAAATCAATGTTGTCAAAAGTAGTTGTTATACTCAGCAAAGAGACACTTTCAGCATGGACATATAAAGTATAAATTATTCCTTTTTGGCATATTTATAAGTAAATTCCCACATTCTGTTAAATTCCATTGTATCGAAGGAAGGGAGTGAGGAAGAAAAAGAAAGTATATTATTTATCTACTTTTTGTATCAATATTTTTCAGCCTTTTTATTATATATTCTTGTACACTTGTATAAAAATATTACAAAGGGAAAATCAGATAGGCTTTTTATAATTGGTGTCTGTCTCAAAAATTGTGTTTCAATTTTAAGTTTGCTTTACATCTTGATTAATATTCTAACTACAGTACTAATTACTCAGAGTAATTAGATAATATATGTAAAGTGTAAAAATCACTACACAAGAACTAAGTATTGTTAATTGCAGCTGGGCAAACACTGAAAAAAACAGTAAATGAATATTCATTTCAATTTTAAGTAAATGAATTTCAGCTGTGTTTCAATTGCTTGAATATTTTCTTTCTGGCTCATTTTCTAACAAAGTACTTTAGTTAGAGCAATGATATATTTTATGCTGAAAAATCATAAAACTAGAATTAGTGTCATAATTATATGTGTTTAAATGAGAATCCCAACTCTGAAAGCCAGATTCTCTGCTTCTTGGATTCTCTGCTTTTCAGAGAATAAAAAGATTGTAGTATCTGTGTCTTTACACTTAAGGTTTGAAGTGCACTATGCTGTGGATCACATTCTTCCCTCTGCACTTTAGGAAACAGACATTAAAACAAACTCTCATTGCTATAACTCCCTTCCTTATCAATGGAGTGAAATGGTCACCATCTGTAGGTAAAATTTAGCCCATCCATAGATCAAAGTTCTTGCAGGGGAATCTCCACTCACATAAAGGAATAGACTAGACTAGACCAGACTAGACCAGAATAGAATGGAAAGAATAGTTGTCGCAAGAAAAAAAGTCCTGTCAAGTTTACTTAGTTACAAACCAGGCTATACGACAAAGACTTATCCTTGATGCTAATGTCAGGACTGCTTTTGATATTAGCGGGTCAAAGTCAAGCTAAATGGCAAGGTACTTAATCAGAACTCATGGCTACATACATATTCAAGCCCTCTGATAGCAAGGAAAGTTTTCAGGTGCCAAAATATATTAATATCCTGAAAAAAGATTGGAGAAATGAACTTGATCTTGGATTCAAGTAAAGAACTCTTGCATTTAATATCCACTTCCATATGCTATGTCAGGGGTTTTGATCTGTCATGAGGAAGTAGCTAGGCTATACCCTAACTTATCTATAAGGGAATCCAACAGAATAAATCAATAGCTTTGGCAAACATTTTGGCAAGAACAAAAATAGTTTTGGTCATAACTGAAGATGGACTTCTATGTACCTTGAAGCAAGGAGAACTTGAGATTTTTACCTGAATTCACAGAAATTCGGGTCTTAATTCAGGTTGAGGTACTTTATTCAAGATAGAGTCTATACAAAAATTCTTCCTCCTCTCCCAAATATTGTTAAAAAGTTAACAATAAATATAAACAATTCTATGCATGTTAAAAGAAAAACCCTGGCAACTTCTTTGTTAAATGTGAAGCTGATGTAGAATTGTTTACAGTTTTCTGATTTTTCTAAAGGAGCACTAACTTCCCTTTTTCTCTACTCATACTGGGCAAATCACCAGATGCTCAAGAAGTTTACTGGCACCTCACATATTAAATTCCTCAGATAATTCAGCACTGTTTAACTGCATTGAACTCTGGAATGGAATCTCTGTAAGATGCTCAGGTTTTGTTTCTCTATTCCCTTTCCCTGTTTCTTGGAAAAGGAAGCCACAAGTCTGACATGTAAAGAAACTTCAAAAACCTTTCTTCTTTATTCTCAACAGGTCTTCAAAGCCATTGAAAATGCATCCAGTTTTATCACTTTAGAAATAAAAAGCTTCTTTTCAGACAGAAATGCCTCTCATTTTAAAATTCAGTTTTATCTTACAAATACAGTAGAATGATTTTAGCAACTATGATGGGAAAAAATATCATTTCAAAGTTGTAGACAGCATGATTAGAGTCAATGGCAGTAGGTTAGGACAAACTGATGAACTCAGCAATTCTTTATTCAACATCATCTACAGTGGCATGGCCTCTTGCACTGCCTGTTGTGACTGCAAAATTGTACAATTTGGGATCACATTGGCCCTAGGAATGAAAAATGCTTACAAGGAAATCTAAATATCTTTGAACTTCTTTCTAAATCTTAGTATGTTACAGTGAAATTATAAGGGGTAAAATCCATTCTGAGAGAGTAGCCAGAAAAAAATAGTCTATTTAGCTTAACTGTATTTCCCTACTTTGGTAAAATAGCTGGTGGCTTAGGTCACTTAGCCATTTAGGGGTTGGATTTGGGTCCCTGTTTTTCTGTTTGTTCTTGAGAATTTAATAAAATTATTCTTCTGCCACATGGATCTCAGTGCAAGACCCTCTGACAAGTCTTGGAATAACCCATAGGCTCTGAGGCGGGTTTTCAGTCTCTAGGGCAAATATTTGACTTGTGCATTTGGAATATCAATAGAGCTGCATCTGATCTCTGCTGAGGAATGAATGTAACAGAGACACTGTATGACAGTCTGTTCTTTGTCACAGTCTAATTCCATGACAGAAACATGAAACATTTTTCTTTGTAGTTTTACATCATATCTATTATTTGGTTTTGGTTAGAAAGGTTAATCAATACTGGAATCAGAGGAATACAAATAAACAGAATAATGAACACTAACTTATTAAGTCAGACTGAAAAGGTAGATTACATTAGCTATTCAAGAAATACTAAAAATATATACTTAGTCACATTTTCTACAGAGATGTAAAACAATACACCTTCAAATAAAAAAGCCTCTGATATCTCAGCATTAACAGCAGTAATTAAAAAAAAAAAAAAAAGTTGAGCATCATAGATTCATACCCCATCAAATGAGATCTTAAACTTCTCGTATGCTGTGGAGCATTTGAACAAATTAGGAATCCCTTTAGCAGTCATAGAGAGGGAGTGAGGATTACTGAGGTATCTGGCTGTCAGAGAGCCACTGTTTTCTTTTACTTAAGAAGTCGTTTTCATTATCCTGAGCATATATATTGTGTAACTATTGGAGATCAGTTGAAAGATCAAGTTTGATACAACAATTTTAAAGCATACCAGACAAAAGTAGAAAATACGAGGATTTAAAAGAAAGGATCAAAGTCATTCCTGTTTCATTTTGTTCTTCATATTTAAGGAGACTTTAAAAATATTATAGACAGGTATATTATTTACATGTATATGTTTATATGTATACATGTGTACACATATTTAATCTACAGCAATGATATTACAGCTATTAAATAGGCCGTCATGATTTATACTAGCTAAGAAACCTGTATACAATTACTGCTTTTTTTTTCATAAATATCCTATCTTCTTAGATTATTGATAGTTTAACAGGCAGCTAAATATTTCTAGAATGTGATGACATCTGTTGAGAGCTGTGAATATGGATGTCTTATATATGCTGACATTTCAGTCATTCATAAACTAGAAGCAGAGAAACAGGTAGAATCATAGATTTTAAAAGATGCCAGTGGAAATTTAAAATTATCATAGTTACTCTATCATCCACTGCAGATATGTCTGTCTTACTGTACTAGATTCAATGTCAAGAACAATTGAAATTTTCTAAATAGCCAGGCAGATGTTCTGTTTTCTGTCCATTCTCACTAAGAATGGCTCCACCAGTACTTGGAACAAAAGCAGATTCCAAGAAAAGGATAATACAGAGTAATTTATTAAACATTTGACTTTCAGTAAAGTTCTCCAATCATTACTCAAACTTCTGCTGAACTTTTGATATGAATGCCAAAATTACAATCCAAATGAAGTTGTTATTACAGTTTCATGCTTTACAAGAAAATCAGGACATTCTGGACCTGGAGGAACTGTTAGCTTTTCCTTCTGTCACCCTATCCATTTCATTATCTTTTTCAGTTTATTTCCTGGATCTCAGCTCATGTATCATGTAATGCATGAAAATATTTTCTGTAGTTTTCCTGGTTTATATTATTATATTTCTTAGGGTACTTACAGTTCCTGGCCGTGGATATGGAACTCGTCCTTGGTAGGGAACCCACTGGTAGTTTGGGCCATCTCGGTGGGCATAGGGACCAAGAAATACCCTCCTTACATCAGTCATGCTGTACATACACACTGCTGACCCCCTGAAGATATTACTGAAGACGAGGGGAGAAGAAATCAGGTCAGGTTCTTTAAATTATCTGTCAGTTTAATCGAGTGGAAGAGCTATGGGAATAGCAGCTTGTTGCTTTCTAATTTATTGCATGTGCTGATTATCAAAACTCTGACATGCTCTCAGAGCAATCCTACCTCACCTCCTGTGAAAGTTCAGCATAACTGATACGATCTCTCAGACATTTTCCTAAGCAGATGGCTGCTATTCCACTATTTAAAACATATTGTCCCCAGAAGGCCAAAGCCCCAGTTTGAGTAAACTTCAACAAGGCTGTCTCTAGAGAATTATTCCTTCCTATGCTTTCCTACACTTTGTATTTTCCTGTTTGTTTTTTAGAAGTCTCTTCTGTCATTTGGGCAGCACACATGCAAACTTCAGTTTTGTTTCTTTCCTTGAGAAGACGGTAGGGACTTGTAAATCTCCCTTTTATATGCCTGGTTATCACTAGAAACATTCTTTCTGCTCATAAACTAAAACTTTTGTCCTTCACAGATAAATGTGGCAATGCAACCCGTGCTGTAAACCTTCCTCAGGCCAAAGCTTAAGACTATAATTTTGTTCTTGGTGAAAGAACAATGAAACCAAAACATTCAAGTCACAGTTATATGTGATTCAGTAAAAGAACTTTTGAAAGATTGTTAAACTTTCCAGATTTCAGCAATATTTTTTACTAATATCTCTCCGAGTAGCCAATTTCTCAGGCCACAGATTTTCTATTTTACTCTGCCCCTAAACAAGCATATTTATGCTTGTGTTATTTTTCCAGGTCTGTTCAGAAAGGGCTACAAATTCTTATCCCCACTACAAAAAGCCAATTCAACAGTAAGAACAGCCTGAGAAACTGATGGTCTTTGTGATTACTAGCTTCAGAGTGATGATGTACATTGCTCATATGAAAAGAAACCTAATTCATTACTTCTTACTGCCACTGACTTCTCAGTTCAAAGGTTAAGAAAATTTTGTGTTTCTTAAAAACATTTGCAACAAAGAGACCTCTTTAAAACAAGCAGCCACCCAAGTTTCCATGCAAGTAAAATGATATGTTCTATACCTGGAAGTTGTAAACACTCCATAGACTATTGGATTTTTAGGGTCTTTTGAGTTCATTAGGAACACATCCTCTGTAAAAATAACAAGAGAGGGAAAAGAAAAACAAGTTAAATACATATGGTTAATACTTAAACATTTGTGTATTCAAAGCATTTCTGCAACTTACGTAGCTCATCAAAGTGTGTGTCGATGCCGTTGGGTCCTGGCACAGAACAAATCAGACGTGCTTTGAGGAAAGTTGTCCATTTGTTAACAAGGCTCCTGTGTCCACCAAAGTCATTCTAATAACAAAAGTATTTTTCATTAATATCTAGTAACAATCTTTGTTTGAAGTACCAAGTACAGAGAAAATGCAGTAACCACAAGAAGCTGCTTAGAGAAAACAGAGAATTCATCTTCTACATACAAAAGCATCAGTAAGTTGTGAAAGACACTAATTCTGAATTGCTTTTACTTTACATTGTATTACAACATATTTCATAGTAGCATATCATTAAAAACAAACAAACAAAACCAAACAAAAACCCTCAAACCTCTTTTATGTATTATAATGCATATGTAACACGGGAGAAAAACAGAATGTTTTGCTCCAGGCGTCCCAGGCTGCCATCTGCTGGTAAAGCTGAATGGGTGTATTATTCTCAACAGTAGCACCAAAGTAGAAATGAAAGTTGGAAGTGAACAAAGTAGATAAAAACGACATTAATGTGGGAATAGAAACGTATTAACCTGAGCAGTGTACAGTCAAGAAAATACAGTTTCTAAAATCACTCACAAAGCATCCTGTAAACATATTCAATCTCACAAAAATAAATCAATTTACCTTGCAGATCTGCCCTATTCTGGCATGAGTAGCTTTTCCAGTGTGCTCTCCATCAATTGCATTTTCACGGAAGAAGAAATAGATTTTGTCATCTTCTGGATTGTCACTCTCTGGTATAAGATGAGCACTAATAAATCTAGGATCTGAGAAGAAAATGATATTGTGCGTGTTACTCTTCCATTAATTGAATCCATTGAATTGTTGTTTTGTTTCACAAAAGTTAATTTTTTCATGACATGGTAAATACATTTACGAGGCTCATCATCACCCATTAGCATGTGACAGGTATTTGACATCTCTTATCTTTAATACATAGAGGTGTTTGCTACAGATATTTAATAGACCGAACTTAGCTTTACTACTGGAGAGTTAAACATCCATAAGAACTCTTTGTAAATGGTTCTATAACATTACAGCATGGCATCTGAATTCCATGTATTTATTAATTACAGTTTTTCTTGTGTCTTTGGATGTTTTCACTTTGGTCAAAATATTTCTGCATGTGTCATACATAAAATGAGAGAATTAGTAGACAAATGTAATATTCCTAAATGTAGCAATAATTAAGAAGAAAGTATTTTATATCTAAAATTATTAATGTCTTACTGTAAAAGCAAATCAGCTAAAAAAATAGTTTTGATTGATATTGTCTACTTTTACACTATGATACCCCAAGCCCCAACAGTTTTGTCTTGTTTTGAATACATGAATAAAAAAAAGTCTATGCAAGTTGTTGAAATACTTTGTCATGTCTTATCTTTTTTCTTTTTAATAGTTTCTTTTTTTTTCTTTTTAATAGGAAATGTTTCTTTCTTAACTATTAGAGTGACATTATTTGGTGATAAAGAAAACAAATAAACAAATGAACATAAAATGCAGATATATTCATTCATTATGCAAAAAAATGGTGGAGAGAAGACTGGGAAAATAATTTTATAGAATTCATAACAGTAAATTCATACCAGTGGTGAAGCTGGCTCACTGTATTTTACAGAGATACTTCAGCTGGTATCTTTCACTATATTTGGAAAAAGAAGGCATATCCAACAGATTTACCAATCTGTTTTATAACCATTTCACATCCTGCTGGGATAATTAACTGTGAACTATATTTAACTACTCAGAGTCCTGTTCCTATGTGAAATTATAAGCTATTTTAGTGTGATGCATTAACATCTTTTCAGTATAATTTTATTGCTAAATAGTAATGGAAATAATGAACTATACTTTGTTTTGCCAGCTTGCACTAGCTGTCCTGTGAAACCCATTGCCTTATTAAGGATAGCAGAATTTGTAAGTAACATATTTTGAAGTATTTATATATATGCTTGTATGTGTTTAGATGTTTCTATGATACTATTTCATACTGCGTACTTTTATGTGTATATGTGTATATATATGCTCATGTACTCTGTGTGTGTGTGTTAGATCAATATACAGACTCCAACATTGTCCAGAACTAATTATCTGTGACCAAAAAAAAATAAAAAAATAAAAAAACATTGTAAGTATAAATAATACTGTCCCAAAATAATCTCTCTTCTTCCAATTATTTTCAGTGTAGTTGCTTCCCCAGGCTTGGCTGCTCTCTGTGTGCTTAGTAACTCTCAATAGATTTTTTGTCCTGTTAGCTCTCTAGACTCTTCTTGAACCCATTCAGATTTCTAGCACGCATAATGCCCTTTTGAAATGCGCTTCTTACATGCACAACTTAGTAAACAAGAACTTCTGATTTTGTGTTTTGAACATTGATCTTACTAACTTCATTTAGTGCCTCTTAATTCCTGTATTGGAAATAGCCACAGTGTTCAAGATGTGGATGAACTGTGCTCTTATACAAAGACGAAAGCAATGTTCTTTGTTGAACTTTCTTTTTCTAGTACTTCCTAACTAACATTTAACATGGATTTGTCAGTTCCTAAGTAGTTATCTGACATTTTCATGGAACTTTATGTGCCATGACCTCAGAATCTCACTCTTCATTGGTAATGCTCAGTCCACAGCCCACCATTTTCTATCTGAAGATAGGTATGTTTTCTTCATGGTTTTACCCATGGCTTATCACTACATCATTCATCAAGAATAATTTAATTTGTCATTTGATTGTTTAGCTACTCAGTTGCATAAGATCCTTTTGTAATTCTTCACAATCTTCCTTTGTCTCACTATGATGAATAATTTTATATCATGTGAAAAAAATTCTCATCCTGCTGCTCAACCTCTATTTCAGGTTATTTATGAACATGCTGAACAACACAGGCCACAGAACACATATCTGTGGAACTGTGTCTATTACCTATTGTCTACTAAAAGAAACCTTTAAAACATCAAAAATCTGTAAGCAACTTAAGCTCTCAATCCCAAACTGCACTAACTTAAGGTAATAAATTTGTTTCCTTTATTCTAGCATGCATTAAATAGCCTTACACTGACATAAGGCCCAAGATAAAGAATAGCTAGGCTACATGGTACCATGATAAAAATGTATTATTTTATATAAGATCTATCAAGGCTTTGTATGCAACTTGTATCACAGGAAACACAAGGCTACAGCTTGAAAACTTATCATCATCATCACAGACTCTGGGTATCACAGAAGGACCTATCAGAAAAAGAGGATATTGTTTTGTAGACACTGTTCTGGGCTTCTAGGTCTAGAGAACCTCTTGTCTAAATTCAATGTTTTTACAATCTTAAGGTCTTATTGAAAAGGGTAAAAAAAAAAATCATTCAACCAAAATCTAGTACATTCCCCAATGGTTGAATGATTTGTTTTTAGTGCAATGGGGTTTGTAAATCACAAGATATCAAATTCTAAAATAAATTACTATGTTATCACGCATCAAAAAATCTAAATTTACATTGGCCTGCAAAGATACTGTGGAGAGTCTCATTTGAGTCAATAATATTGCTGTTACAGTATGGGTTATATAAACTTGTCCTTGGTTAGCATATTATTATTCTTTTCTTTCCCTCTCATAATTTGATAAGTGAATGTGGAAACAGTAAGAGAGTCTAGTATTAGAACCAGACTGATACGAGAAAGATAGAAAAGTAATTTAAGAAATTGAAAATAGGTATTTCAAATAATTCTGTCAAAGTGATAGCAGAGGATGTGAGGAAGGCAGGTAAAAGTAATACCATAGCCAGAGTGCATTTAAATATGTTATGTGTATTTTTCTTACTGGTGCTTATCTGGGATGAACTCAGATTTTGAATTAGTGATTAATAACCCTAACTACATCCCTGAAAATAAAGTGGCTACAGATCCTCATATTAGAATACATCCTTTGTACATCATGGAACAGTTTTTGTTGAGTAACACTGGTATTTCTTACTGAGCAAACCTCAAGCTGTTTCACTATCCTGTTAAATCAGTATGTTCTAGTTGATAAAAGCATGGTTCCTCATGTTATTGGGCCTTTGCTCTTAATACCTGGTGGTGGTTTTTTCCCACTCTTCTATATAACAGATCTATGTCTATATAATGAAGTAAATAAAGGAAGAACAGGCTACGTGTGGGTTTTGTTTTTTTTTTGCATAAAGAAATGGATTCATTTCTGTTCAGAATCAATATGATCATAAAAGCAACATCTTGTTTATATGTGTGGAGAGAGTGAGAGAAATGTGGTTGATAAATTTTGTAGGTTATAAAGCTAAGAAGTGGGTGGTTTGAACTACTGATCTGTAGTGTGCTTTTTATTGTTTCATTAGTGGAAGAGCTGTTTGACTTGCCTGAGGCTTGATGCAGACTTGCATTTATCTCCAGGGTTTCAGACCATGCTTACAACTATCTGTTTAGGGTCATGATGAATCAATCAGCCAGATGGCCGGCAGTCACGCAATGTAGCCCTCTCCAAGGACTACACAGCATTTTGTTATTGCTTTTCTTTGAGGAAGAGAAGGGAGATGTTGTCCACAGATGAGGGACTTGACTCTCCTAATTGCTCACCCATGCAGCAGAAGAAAGAAAGTCATCCACGAATGTATATGTTCCAAGTACTGAGACTGCCCTGACTTACTCTGTAAAATTAAACAGGTTCAGTATCAAGGAGTCCCCATGGGGAGTTTAAAATAATTCAGTCAGGGTTGACCTATTTCATACATTCAACACAGCCATAAATGAAGTGATGGAATGAACTTCAAGCAATTTCTACTGAATACAAAATGGGACTTTGATCCCAAACTGCTGGTGACAATTGTAAAAGTCACTGCAGCTATTGTGGATATAGATAGGATGACTTCAAATTCCTGTGTATGAATTAGTGGGTATTCTGTGATTGTAAAATTATCTGCATTCCCTGAAGTTCTCAGAAAAGCTGTTAGTGTTTAACACTTTCTTGTTTAAAGTCAGTTTCCCATTGACTAAAAGTCCAGAAAGTATGGTTTGGGAAAACAAATTTAAGAAATAATTTGACAGAAAATGTTTTTCAATGATTCATTGCTTTAAAAAACACAGGCAGACAATGTGGAAGAGTGCTTTAAAAAACAGCATACATCAAACAAACATGTCTGAAACATGTTTAAGCATGATCAAAGGAGAAACAAAGCCACAGCATAAACATGATCAAAATAAAATTACAGCTAAAAACACTTCTCTGATCTTGCAGCCAATGTGAACAAGCTAAAAATAAAAACTTGTATTTTTATATAAAACAATCAGCCTCAAGAAGTACATTATTAAAGCACACACCTTTTTCAGTCTCCTTTTTCCAGTTGTCTTGGCTGTGGGGCTATTTCTCAGATCCCACATGACACCTTCGTAGCACCACTTTTTGTGTGCCCTCCTGCAAATGCCAGCTCTGCAGACATTTCCCTGGCAGCAGCCCATTAAACTGTCCTTCATGAGAAATCTGGCTCTTTATGAAAACGACACCTTGGTCCAGCTGCCTCTATGATTTATATGCCATTGTTTGCTTACTTAAGTAATGGAAACATGTTTTGCTTGTCTCAGCACTCCAGGTTGAGAAAAAAACTGAGGAAAATCGATCTGCATTTGTTCTTTTACAAATGTTCCTCTTTAGCAGCAACAACCACACAGATACACACCCACCCCAACGGCAAGAAACAATAAAAGTCAGAAATTGGATTTCTAACTGAATTGTATTAGCATTTTAATGAAGATCTATAAACTTGAAGGCACAGAAATTACCTTCAGCTGTCAAGATTGAGTAAACTGAGGGAACAGAAGCTGGGGTCATCTCTCCATCACTTGACAAGAGCCAAAGGGCAGTTCTCTCAGGAAATGTTTTGTAAAGAGTTTGAACTGTATGCCCCTATTATTGTATATTTATGGTCAAAATGACTAATTTATCAGTTCACAGCAAGAAAATTCTAGGAAACTAGGGAAATTTTATGCTCAGTAAAACTGCAATTGCTATAATTTAATGAAGAGTACTGGAGGGTGACTGGAGCCCTGAGGAGAAGAACAAGACTAAGGAAGATGAAATTAAAAATTTAACAGCAACAAAAATAGACAGCTACTTGGAACTTCATAACTACATACAGTGCCTGTCCACCGAGACCAAGCAAAGAGATCCAAGCACTGTCCTCAAAAAATCAGAACTTACAATCAGAGTGAGCTCTGCTACCCACAGAGAGGACTTGCAGCACCAGTCACAAATGTGCACAGCAGAGCCGTCTGCCACAGACTCAGAAAGGGCGTCAGAGGACAAAGCTTTTAATATATGGTGATGAGAGAGCTAAGCTGGTTTGTGGTTTTACACACTCAAATGCAGTTTACAAAACACCAAAGCTTTTAGCGGTGTTCTTTCAAAGTACCTTCATTTGAATTCTTCAGCTTTCAACATCCCTTTTGTTGCAAGCACAGAGAATCTCCCATGGATTCACCACTTACAGTGAAGCTCCTCAGAACATGGATGGTATCAGACCACATCATCAAGGTGGGAATAGTCTTTGCAGAAGGGACACCTTGTGGCTGTTACGGAGCTAATATGAGGGGATTGTGACAAATTGCTTTCAGGTGCTGACATGGAGAGTAGAACCAGTGATAGACCACAGAGTAAAGATTTAAAAACACTGTTTTCAAAGCCATGGGTAGGAAGAAGGCGATGTGTAGCACAGAGGCAATGCATGACTGAGGTGTTAAGAAGCTATTACAGGGTAAGAAGCCCTATGGTCACTTATTGATGTTGCAATGGAAATTCCTATCAGAAAAAGGTTTTAAGACTGGTGCTATTTATCAAGATGTTGATCTTTGAGTCAAACCAGACTGATGCTGAGGAATGATTACCTTAAAACAGTGTGTTAGCTATGGCAGTTGATTACTTCTTAGAAAAAAATGTATCTATTTTTATTTCAAAGACTAGTAAATGCAATTTTGGTGTCATAGTCAGATTATAGTCTGGGTTAAGAAATTTAAGGTTTATCTGAGGTTTCTTTTAATTTCAATTGCATAGATATTCTTACTTTGTTTTCTGATTCTTTTCAGAATTAAGAAATTTCTCTGCAGAATCTAGCTGTTGTTGCAGTGATGACTTGTGGGATTATTTTTTTGTGCCATAGCTTTCAGATTTTTAAGAATGATACTAAAACAAATATCACTTTTCCATTATTTCAATACACAGAAACAAAGCAACATATAAGAAAAAAAGACATAAAAAAAAAAAAGATACACAATGATTTTACACATTGTAAATTCCCCCACATCTCAATGCTACTCATATACACAGCAACAAGAATCTAGCTGTAGTGGCTTTTCAGTGCTTTGACTTTGAATATCACCTATGGAGAACTCTCATGAAATGCTACATTTCAACTAAGTGGAGGGTTTTTAAAGTTAGGGCAAAAATAGGCTAATGTAGTTCAGAGTGATAATAACATAATAATTGCCATTATTAATGAAATAAGTGGATCACAACTTTAATTTTCAGTATTTAACCCCTCTAAAGTAGTGCAAATAAGCCTCTGAGTACCAGCCAAGGTTTAAATCTCCAGGCAGTGCCACTACCCTGAGATCTCTGCTCCTCTACATTAGAGGCATAATTTGGTGTATTTCTTATGAGTAGCATTTTAGCCCATGCAGGAAGGAGAAAGAAGGAAATGTTAATACCTGATGCAATTATCAGTTTCTGAAGCCTTTGTTCTGAAAAGATAGTTTTGATTTCTTGTAATGACTAATTATATGGTGAAGAAAAGTGAATTAAAAAGTTCAGTAAAATTATAGCTTAATTCTCAAAGTAAATTAGATTTATCACAAAACAATGCTTATTATCTGCCCACCCTATTTAAGAGAGGTGATTATTATCTCTTTACAGAATTAGAACCAAAATTAACACCTCTTTTCCATTACTGACTATGTTTAAAGGTGTTGCATATCTATCAACACTGTTAATTTTAAACTGATTTGCTTCTCCTTCTGAGAATAATTGGGCAACTGAGAACACAAGTGTCCTCCTCTGAACAGAAAGGAAGCATGTTCTCTCCATTTAGGAGTACTTTAATCTCAATTTTCTGTGTTTTTTAACCTCTCTGCAGAAAAAGCTAACGAGACTTCCAGCTAAGAGTTTGTAACTTTCTCTCTCTTGGTCATTTATCTGAAGTTTTTGACATTGATGCTTGGAAATAAAAACATTGGAAAGCCTGAGCCTTAACTGTGTAACCTCCATCCTTAGAGCTCTGGATGAGTGACAAAAACTAAATATCAGTCTTTATGTTAAAAAGTGATGTATTAGGAGAGGAAGTGAAGCATGGAGGCATGCAAGACAAAAGATGTTTCTGATTTGGGGTGTTACACACTTTTGGCAATCAAAGTCATGCTACAGGCCTGTCTTTTTTAAGCTATGAAGATTCACAGGGGGAACACAAATCCCTGAAGGTGCCCAAGCAGTTTACGGTAGATGACCCAAAACTCAAGACACCTAACCTGTTCCTCTCCACTAATGTGATTTTCTCAGGCCTTCCAGAATGCTGAGAGATGTGTGGTTACATCTGGATGGAATATTCTTCCTCTTAGCAACTTGGAAATTAGAAAATATAAGGAAGTGTCCTGAAGGCAGAGAGAGCATGTTGTAGCAACACCATCAGCCAAACTCCTGACATGGTGCAGGAAACAAATCTCTGGCTCAGTGTGAGGAATAACTGGGAATTAACAAGGCAAACACATTTCAATGAAGGGGAAGTGGGACAGCCTTCAACAGTATGACTGGCAAAAGCATTAAACTCCAAACTGAACAGCATTTACTTGACAACTATGTCTTCAGACTCTATATCTCCTAAGACCTTAAGTATTCTCTGTCAGAAATCTCTGTACATCTCTGTCTCCAGAAGGACCCTTTGTCCAGACGTATATTACTTTGTTTGGGTTTTTTCTGTGTGCGTATCTACCATGAACAAATATGACCTTTGTGTCAAAAATAATCTATTTTCAAAATAGGAAGAAAAGTTCTGAATTTTGTACTGCCAGGTCCAATTTGAAATGTGTGGAAGGAGTTGTGTAGCTGTAAAAATAAACTCCTCCCTGACATCATGTCAAAAAACTGGACAGGACTCTTCCATAATCTCAATTCTCAGTGAAGAATGTTCATTCAATGGGAAGTGATCATCAGCTCGAGCCAGTTCCCAAGGAGTGATTCAGGAGACAATACTCCTGTAGCAATTTCCTAACTTATCCAATATCTTGTAATTTAATTTCCTTGTTAAATCCTTTAGATTTTGCCACAAAACTGAGTCATTTTGTCAAAGTATTATAAAAGGCTTTGTTGTGATAACTAATTTTTACAACTAGTGTAAAGCAAGTTGACACAAAATCCATTGAAGTAAAATTAATGAGGAATGGCAGCAGAGATTGAAAAAAGGGCTGGGTGAATGACTGGTTTCAACTATCTGTCAGTGTAGCCCAGAAATATAAAATACAGTAAGGCATCTGTAAGTGGAAGCAAAACCCCTCAGCACAACCTGAGGTATTCAGTATGATAACATCAGTTCCGACAACCTCTTTGAATAGTCATATGAGCATATTATGTGATTCCAACCTAGTTTAGCTTCAGTCAACATATTTACCAGGATTTTTACCAAACAGAAATAATGTACTACTTCATGGATGATAAGGGAAAAACTACAGGGGGGGCGTGGGGGGGTGTGACAAAGCACTGGAACAGGCTGCCCAGGGAGGTTGTGGAACCTCCTTCTCTTGAGTCTTTCAAAACCTGTTTGGACACAATCCTATCCAACCTGCTCTAGGTGAAGCTGCTTTAGAAGCAGAGTTGGACTAGATGATCTCCAGAGGTCCCTTCCAACCACTACCATTCTGTGTTTCTCTGATTTGAAGCTTAATTTTGCAAACAACCTAAATTTAAAAAAACCCAACCAAAACAACTAAACCCCAAACAAACAGAAAACAGATAAAAAAGTATTTGATAGCACAGGTGTCATGAAAACCATGGAGCTGCTAGAGAATGAAAAGTCTTGCAACATTGCCTTTCAGCCTGTCTGTCAGAAAGTAGTTCTGAAATTCTGTATAATTGCTATGTACTTTTATGCTGTACAAAAACCCCCTCCTTTTTATTTTTTTTTTTTTGTTATTCACTGACAGCATTTCAGAAATATTTGATACCATTACTTTCAAGAATTAAAACCTTATTGGAGTAACATTGTATCAGATGCAAAAATTTAGTAATTTTAAGATGCACTGAGGAAGGAATTTGCAGCACACATGCTTTTGATACATGCACAACAGGAGAGGAATTAGAAGTTTTAGGAAAAGTATTTTAAAAAATTAATAAAAGAATTAAATGCAGTAAAAAATACATGTCCCATAATAAATAGGAAACCATGGAATAACTTTTTTAAAGAATTTCTACCAATATGTCTGACAAGAAAACCCAACCTGAAAGTATGTCAAATATAGAGCAAAATGGTTTATTAGTAATGACAACTCATTTACACAATCTTGTGAAAAAACCCTGATGACTGACTAGTGCATGTCAAATATCTCATAGGAAGGTTTTACACCTTTCCCTCTCATGGAGCTTTTCCTACCTTCAGTGAAAGTTCCTTTAGAGAAACTAGAAAAGAGGAAACAGAGACCAAAGGTGTGTGTGTGGGGGGTTAAGATAAGAGATCTGGGCCCCAAGACTGTCATATTTTACAGTGTGTCAAATATTATCATGGAGCTCAGGAAATATGATTAATCTCAGTGACATGAGTGGAACACTTTTTACTATTTATAAGGATATTGAATTTTGCTCAAACAGCAGTAAAAGAATCAATAAACACCAATCCTCAGAAATGTGGACATCTTCAAAGATTAAGTATTATCACTGAATGTTTTAAACCATTTCCTAAGAGCTCTGGAGTGAATGGGGAAAAAAGAAAAATCCAGTCTTTAAAATATTTTTTCTCCTGTTTTTCTGAACAATCATCTGTAGAAAGGCTCTGTCCCTGAAAGGTTAGCTGGTTTCTTCTTATACCAACAACTCATCTAATAAAATCTTCCTACAAATCTTGCTGCATCTAGCTTCACAAACCTACTATGTTGAAAACACTCTTTTCTAACAAAAACGGAAGCCAGCCTATCACTTTAAAAGGTAAATCAGAAAGGAAACTATTCTGTATTTATTTACTTATTAACCTTGTGAAAGCCTAAGTACATCAAATTACACTGGATATTGTACCAGAGGTGGTGGTTTCAAAAATTTACAGTTTAACCCTTGCCTTTGAAAGAGGTAATTTTCCATGATAACACTATGAGACAATCCACCTTCTTAACATGAAACATGCAGCCTATAGCCACCAAAGATATGGATCTGAGAAGAGAGGGGGGAAAAAAAGAGCTAAAAGAAGCATATCAGCCAGCAGTTCCATTTTGGAAATTACTCTCAACATTTTTTTGGCTATGGAAACTTTCAGACAACACTGCTACTTTTGAGATTGAAATTGAGATTCTTAAAAGCAATGTTAGCACATTTCAATAAAACAGGCATTTATCTGCACACTATCACATCATCTGAGTCATTCACTGTTTCTGACTGTCAACAATTAGCTGGTGAATACCTGTATACTTTGAGATATCTTAAATTCTACCATAAGCTTTACTTTCTTTTTTCTTTTTTTTTTTTTTTTCTCTGTATGGTATGTCAAAGCACCTACATGTTTAGAAAATCAAATCCATCAGTCAGCTATTCAATAAGGATAGATTGAGCTAAGTCCACAGAATCCAGTAGAATAGCAAGGGATGGGGTAGTTTAGATGCCCCTTTGAAACTTAAAAGCTAGTCACTGAAGCTTTAAAGAAGTAATATAGAGTGCTCTAAACATCAAGGGAAAAAGGACTACCACTTTGGCAATGCACCAAAATGGGAAGTTCAGGATCTATTGCACTGTCAAAACTTTAAGGCATCAAAAGAGGAACCATTGTCAAGCTTTTAAGTTTCATACATACTTTTAAGTGTGTATGTGTGTGTGATCTGTCCATCATCTCTGATAACTGCACTTCTGTAAATAAGGTATTTGAGGATTCTTTGCTTATTTTCTGTTACTGGTCAAATATGCTACCTTTAAAAGTGAAAAATAAGTATATGTTTCTTTCTTCCATTTGTCCTTTTCCTGTTCTCTTTTCCTTACACCACAGTCATGAATAGGGCTCTGCAGGCTAGATGATACATTTGTTTAACCTTTTTGTTTTGCAGGTATTGCCTGGTAGAACTTGGGGAGGAGCCCAGTGAAGTGGCTTAAGCAGGACTGGGACAGTATCCCAGAAACACAGGCTTTACAGAACTGAAGAAAAATCACTAAAAGCTTTTCTATCGATTAAAAGCCTGAAAGGATGAAAATGGCTTTGCTGGGAAATTACATTTGATATTAAGTATACAATTTTTCACTAGGTGTTTTCCTTCTCAGTAAAAAAGGATACAGAAATATTAAGAAGCCCTACAGCTAGAGCACAAAAGGATCTTGCAGATGTAATATATGATGTATCATAATATTTCAGAAATAATTAAAATCTTCACAGAATTAACAAAACTGAATTTAATTACATCAGATGCTCTATCTACATAGAATTAACAAAACTGAATTTAACTACAACAGATGCTCTTTCTACATTTCTTAATCTTGATCTTCTTGATCTCTTTTTGCCTACACTATCACAAAGTTTTGCATTAGATTCAATCCTGCTCTAGTAAACAGCCATAACTCTGCTAAATACAGAAGTCAGAATATATCAAGAATGGAGCTTGATATTAATTTTGCAATTGTCTGCTAGTGTGACATTTGAATTGTGCTTTTGAACTACCTGGATGTGTTATCAATGTTTTAAAGTGTTTTCACTTTGTTGTAAAAATAGGCTTTTAATACAAGACAGTATATAGCAATCTAGTACCAGCCATCAGTTTGATATCAGCCGTGACATTATTTAATTTTCAGAATGAGAGAGGTTAAAGCTCACTGAACTATAAACAGTTGGAAACATGGAGTGTAATCCCAAGGCACAGCTCTGCACAAGCTGTAATTTAAATCATATTGCATGCTAAGCTGAAAAGGCAGTGCAGGTCCCAGGGGGCATGAATAAATCTGCACTCACTGATTTGCCACACACATTTGTGTTGGGATCCTGTAGCTGTGCAAATGTGATGTCTTCCTTTAGTGCAGAGGACCTGTCATCTACTGAGATTTGTAATTAAATAACCCAAAGAACAAAAGCAATTACTTACCCTTACAAGCATTCAGACTGGAATTTACACAATTTCACCAACAAAGAGAAGGGAAGTCATGGAGACATTCAGCTATGTCTAGTGCTGGCTGAAATTTTAATGTGGAGACCAGGTATTCAAATACCTGGCTTACTTTGAACTAACAATTCCATCACTGCAAACTCCACTCTGAAGTGGATGTTTCTCCATCTAAAGAGCCAATTCTGTTTCCAGCTGGCTACAAGCCACATCAGGTGCCGGCTTTGAGCAATCAGTTGTGTTAATTGCAAGCAACACTGCAATGCCTTTTGGGACAAGCAATTCACAGTTCAGGAATGTTAGTATAGAGGGGGTAAGGTTCAGTCCCATTACCAAGAACAAATCACAAAGTTTGTATTACAACTAACAGTTGTAATTTTATCAAATGGGGGAAAGGGGAAGAAACAGACTAAGGAGCTGTGTCCTCACATCATTAACTCTGCTGGGTGTGCTGGGCATCTCAGTTACTTGATGAGGTGGTGGCTACATGATTGTGGAGCCTTTCAGATTTTCAGCTCAGCTGCTCTGTTCTCCCATTTCCCTTGTTCTGTGAGGTATTCTTATACAGGCCACTAGGGCCAAGACATTGGTTCAAGAGAAGACTACCAACTGCCCATGAACATGGTCTCCTCTGCATTCATTGGAATTTTCCTTCTTTTTGTTTGTCATACTGGGAAAATAATAAAGAAAATTGCATAGGGGTTGTTTAAAGTAAGTGAAATATTATGAGGGCATAAATAACTGAATGCCATAAAGGGCAGAGTTACATAAAATGCAGCCACTGAAGAAATAAAGTATATTAATGAAATGAGACAAACACTGTAGTGAGTAGAAATGAGTATATCTTTCTTGGCTGCATTGGGGATAATATAAATTATTATCAGCTAAAGATCTGACCTGTGATATTTTTTTAGTATCTAATTTTTGTCTCAGTACCTGAATAACAAGTTTTAGATAGTCTATTTATTTGCAAGGGTTGATTTCTAATACATTTGCCTGTGAGTCTTGGCATCAATGTTATTTAAATGAAGAAACCTGCCCAAATATTGGAGGTGATGAATGGGGAACTTTGATAGAATCATGAGAGATAAAGGGAGTTAGTGGGTGGTGGGGAGGAACTGGTATAAACCTTAAAGTCTGCAGGTGCTTAGAAACAGCATGGAGGCTCAGGAAGTGTCCCTAATACCCTTTAGAGGCTCAGTCCCTGGTGTCCCACATGGCTGTACAAAGAAAACTTCTTAAAACAAAGCCATCTGATTTCCCCCTTTAACATAGAATAAAACATTGCCAAACATTTTTGCGTCTGAAGCTGTGAATTTCATTAAATTCAATTCAATTTGCTCAGCACTCTATCTCTCTGTGGCTGAAACCTCTAATTCTCCCCCCACCACCCCACGGCCAGCATGCTCTAGTCACATCACACTTAACCTTTGCCTTGGCTTCTCAAAAAGGAATTTGTTTCACTCTATTCACAGCTTCAACAGTTTGGCAAACTGCACTTGAGTGCTGCGCTGGGCCTTTATATTGAACACACTAATCTGATTGTTTTTCCACTCTACAAACTTTGGGTCAACAATCAAGCTGCTGCCAGAAACTAATTAATTTGCAAACAGTCCCCATTTTCACAGGGGGAGAGCTTTTGAAACCTATGTCAGCAGAGCTGGTCACACCATGGTGACATGCATTGTCATGGCATCCACTTTTCTGGGTAATTCTCCTCACTAATTTTTCACCACACACATGAACTCAAATTACCCAGTCAACGGTAAATCTCTATTGAATGCCCACCAAACTCTGAACGTGGTGGCCTGAGAAGAGGAAATTGGTATTGACAGGGTCAACACTCATTAAATTGATGGCTAGAGTAGAAGAGAGGAAAAAAAACCCAACAACACAAGAACATAAAAAAAGATTCGGATGTGTGTCATATCCCAATGAAGGGGGCTGTAACAGACCCATTCCATCTTTGTTTAAATCAATTAGTATTCTGTTGTGTGATTCCTCACAAGCAGATTTCTGCTTAACATTTCTTGAAAAAAAAGGTTAGTTACTTTTTTGAACAGTAAAGAAGGCATAATTTGGTAGCTAAAAGTACCTGTTTTCCAAGTATCAGAGATGTGATGATTCCTCATAGAGATCTTAGAGATCATGGGAAACCTATTGAATTTGCAAAGCCTGTAATATGTAGGCTTCATCTTTGGCATATGGCCTCCTAATCTGAAATTTCCTTTTCCTTAAACTAATATGGATCTTTGTAAAAATAATTACAAAGAAATTAATGTTGTGTAACATGAAAAAATCACCAGTTCTGCACAAAATAACTTTTTAAAATACTGAAATTCATCTCGAGAGAAAGAAGAGAGGCTTCCTATGAACTGATGCATGTGAGTATTATGTTTATATTTATGCATATATGCATACATAGATATGGTCTTTTAAATCATATATTAACTGAAAGTAGTACTCAAAGCTTTCTAGTAGAGATTATCAGCACAGCTACCACTGCTTTAGTTATATACCATTTGCCATCATCCTTATTTGAACAGAACATCGCTTTAAAAAGCTGTCCATTGCCAACACAAGTTATCCATTGAAATAAACACATACAAATAAACTATCCTTCTTAGTCTATTTTTACTTTTAAATGAGAAAAAAAGCTTTCAAAACAACATAGAATGTCATTGGGACTATTGGTAATGAGACAACTGCTAGTGTTTATTATTCAACATAAGAAAGGCAGAGAGCTGGAGATATGCAGGATGAAGAGTGTACTCATGCAGAAGGGTTTTTAAACAGCTCCTGCTTTTGGAGGTGAAGATGAGACTCAGATTTGTTCATCTAAAGCATGCTTATAAAAAGCAACTCACCTGCATCAGCATATTTGATTCTGAACACCCAAGCAAGATACTTTATTTACCCTGTACAGACAGGAGCACTTTTTTATCCACATCTAGCATCTAGCCAGAGCTTGTTCTGGGTCATTCATCCAATTTCCTCACCAGAAAAGTCAGAGCATAAGAGATGTGAAGGGCTACACTCTCAGCTCTCACCCTGACATTAAGCTCACCAGGATTTACTGGCTTGTTGACCTGATACTGTATTCACCACTGACATAAACCCACCCAAATTTATCAGTTCTGAGGCACACCACCAACAGATCATTTCAGTGTACACAAGTGAGCATAGATCCCCAAGCTGGCAATCACTTCCAAGTCCTTACTGAGAGGACTATGCACTGATCATTTTGGGACCAGGGTGATAGCTGCAGTACTTGTTTTAAGAGCTATGAACTTCTTTCCTGAAAATGTACTACACAGAGGAGACAAAATTATCTTGTTGCCAGTGGGAAGAGTGCACAAAACACTCTGAGTCCCCCATTAGTGCTGATCTTTTGTGCTCTGTAAGAGAATCACAGTATGAATTGCAGCAAAGCAGGGCTTCTAGTCTACACTGCCAGCTATTATATTCTGGTGTGGATTATAAGGAGGGTGAAGCTCATGTAAACAAGTCCACAGTAAACCACATAATATACAGATATCCTAAGTCAGGTGTTCCTGGACTAATTTGTATCCTAACTTCCCCAAGCATATTATGGCTATAGGTCAGACCAATATGGTTACTGATGCAAGCCTTTTTTTTCCCCTGAGTAATATTCTCTATAGTCTTAGGAATTCTTCACAATGTGTCCAAACCAGGAGAATGTCCTCTTTTGCTTCATCTTTCCTACTTGCTTTTTCCAGTCCAGCCTCAAAACTTACCCGTTTGGCTGCTTTTAACAATTTTTCATACCTAAACACAACAAAATCTCATTCATTTAATGAAGAAAATGGTCTAATCCTAGACTGAGGGGAAGGATGGGGAGAGGTAGTTTGGAGCAGAGATAATGAGAGAGAAGATCTGTCTCATTAAAGAATTTAAAATAATTTCATGAGGGCCACCTTTTGGGAGATTATTTTTCTGTTTGTTTTTACCCACCATCTTCATGACCTTCCTCACATCTGGGAACTGTAATGCACATTCTCTAATTGATACCTGTCTTTGGTTTCTGAATCAAATGCTTCTCTTACTTTCTATACAGACACAGGGAAAAGTTATCAGACAGGATGAGTTAACTGGTTCAAATACATTAGAGTCTTCAGCTGAACCTGTGGTTTCCTGAGTTCTAACAGTGTCAGGTTAGTGACAGTAGAAATGACAAGTAATAACATTAAGAAAGACTATTTTGTCATTTCAGAAATACTACATTTCTTCCAAAAGAATAAGAATAGATAGCAATAAAAATATATAAAGTCTTGTTAGATTGCAATGATAAAAACAATTAAAAATTAATATTCAATCTATCAAATTTGGATCTAAAACTTAAAGGAGGAAAAAAAGCCCTGTAAACAGAGTTTGCATGCCATTCTGTTCACATTATTATGCCATCGTCACCATAGTTTCTGAGTACTTCCTAGCACTGTGTTAGGTGACAGTAGCATTTGTCACACATGGAATTGATCACTGTGAAATTATTTATTACTATTCTTAGCAATGAAGATAATGGGAATGGGGGTGGGATTGTATAATAAGCAGGAAATGAGATTTGCATATATGGACGTTTTGTTCCTGAAATGGTAAGAATTGTTCATGCCTGTATAAACAGTGGTAGGAAAGTGCAGGTTCATGCTACAATGTGCATGATAGGAGACATCAGCTGGCTAATTTCATTCAAATATAGAAATGCATATTTAAAATTTGAGAAATCCTTGTGGGGAAAAAACATACCAAAAGAACTGTAACAAAAAAAAACCCAACAAAAACAAACCAAACCCAAAACAAAACACTGACAAGAAATTTCCCTTAGTGTTTACTGGTAAAGTTGTTTAAATAAGCCCTTGCAAACTTATGGGAATGCAGACCTGGAAGAGACTTCTTAAGTCTGTTCACTGCAGTTCCTTGTGATGTCAGGGAAACGTACTATATGACACATATAAAATGTTATCTAAGTTCCTCTTATCACAAACTAGGCTGCCTCCCTGAATACTTCTTTTGGACATTTTTTTTCTAATTTCATTCCCCTGATGGCTAAAGACTTCTAATTTCAAGACTAAATGTATTCACACATAGTTCATACCCTGTCTTTTTGTTGTTGTTGTTTGTTTGGGTTACCAGAGACAAGTTATAGACTCAAGGATGCTGCAAATGACGACATCCAAGTCTTAGCAAAAGTACATGCAAGAGAACAAACATTCATTTCTAAACATCATGGCATGTTTAATGCATTATTAGAGAGGTAAAATTCCTATAAACTAGCTGCAGTCTTGTCATACTTCCCTCTACTGTCAATACATATTTATTCAAAATTGTGTTTGTATGTTGCCAGCACTGGGACACTTACAAACTTCCAAAAGCATAAAACATAAAGTGATGTCTGAAATTTTGTATGAATGCTGGGAGAGGATCAAGTCCATGTTTCCTGCCTTGAAGCCTGGGAAATATAAGAGGGCATTTTCCTTTTTATTGAACAATCGCTCAGCTTCTATAATTCTCAACTGTTTATGTAACCGTAAAGATTACCAAGGACAATAAGCCTAGGGGACTAAGCACAGCTACTACCCCACTTTAAAAATTAAGCCATGGAAAGTATGCTAAAATATTATCAGAGAGATCGTTTAAACTCATAAAAAGTAAGGAAATTCCAAGCCAAGGCTGGAAATTCAGACTGACAGTCTCTCTTAACCCCAGGTCTAGCAAAGAGGGTGAGCAAAGCCAGCAATCCCTCATTTTCTGGGGTGAAAACCAGACTCATAATACTATCTTAATGCAGCTTTTGTGATTTCATTTCCCTTAAAATCTTCTGCAGCGCAACTCTGCTTTGCCTTGAAAATAAATGTTTATGGTTATTTGTTTTACAAAATGTTAACAATTTAAGGCCAAATACCCTGTGCTCTGGTCAGGGAAGATGAGAGCAGCTCCAAGCTTTCTTTCCACTACCTTATTCTTCAGCTTGGAAACTTCCTTCAGTACATTATTTTGCATTGCTTAGCATTTGCTTTGGTACGCTGCACTGCCATTTCTGCCTTCTAGCCTCCAGCCATGCCCTCAGCCCTTGCACGAGTGCTGCTGTGGATGGGTGTACAGCAAACTCTGCATATAGTTCACCAGGGAACTCCCTGGTACCAGGGTAAGATGCTCCGACATGCTCAGGTCTCCTACTTACCTTCTTTAATTTTCAAAGTTGTTTTTTTTTTTGCAGATAAACTCCATGCTCTTACCAGAAGAGCCAAAAATGTGCAGGGTGAGCACACATACGGCTTATAACAAAGTATGTGATTCAGTTCAGGGCACTGAACTGCAGCTTTTTGTACCCAAGATGATTTCCCTGTTCAGCAACTTATTTTACTGTGTTTTTGCAAATACCTACATGTCACATCTGGCCAACACCATATCAATAGTTAAATATGCACTACTAGAGTGACTGATGTTTGGTTCTCTAACTTCTATGTGACTGCCCTGACAACAATGCTATGGAATCAGTTTCCCTTGCTTTATTTGGCTTGGTGATTGTATAATTATTTATACAAAAATACATGTCTTTAGACACCGAGTGAATGTTCAAAATCTTTAAAAGACTTTAAAATTCTTTAAGAGCTTCTGGTCAGCACCCTCCCTTGGGCTGGGCACAGTTCAAAGCCCATTTTCCAGCAACATTTAACTTCTCACAGAAGGTGAAGCATCTCCAAAAAGTGACTGTGTAATGTCTGTAGAAACTATGTGTTTGTGCTTAAATCCAAAAAACTTAGTCACTCTGTGCAATGCTGTCCTACTTTTATGTCAGTTCAGAATGACATTTAAATACTAGGAAAAGTTTGCTCTTCACATGCAACTCTCTTCTCTCCATTTTTGGTACCAAACAGCTGTGTTTTCTACACCCTGTCAGCAATGAACTTAGCCTTCGTACAGAAAAAGCAGTTTTAAATTCCTCCTTGAATGAAGTAAACATTAGCAAGAGCTTATAACTGGATATCTCACCACCTAGCTGTTAAACTCCATGGTCATGAGGATTTCTCTTTTTAAGTTTGATCTAGACTTCTGCTCTTACCCATCTTTCAGTATATGTTCATTAGAACAGTGGTTTTTTAACCTGAGGCTAAGCCCACTGTAGAAAGTAACTAGAAAAGGAAACTCACCACTATATAGCAACCCATATGGTTATTAAAGAAAAGAAAAGCATATCCATTTAAAATATGTGCAAACTGAAAGAGTCTGTTATATTTAAAAGTTTAAAATGTCAAAAGTTAAAAAAAAAAAAAAAGTAATCAAAGGACTGGCAAGCCTGTAGAGTTTCAAGCCCTAACAATTATAAGTTTTGGATATCCTGTTAGATGCTGATATTAGGAGTACTGTGTGGAAAGGCTGACCGGTTCTTATCACTGGCAAACTAACAGTAAAGTCTTAGAGCCATTAATAGGAACTTTGTAGTGCAGATTTTAAGCCAACATTTCCATATTAGGAAGATAAACATATTAAGTTGTAATAGAGAGAGATTTCAAAAATGTACTTAAGGATCATTGTCTATTAAAGTATAGAAAATTTTGAGAATCACTTGTAAAGGCCTCAGTTTGATTCTCAACTTTTTTAAAATCAGTTTTAAACGCTTCATACAGGAATACAGTGTAAGAGCTACACTTAGAGTTGAAAATTTTCACGTGTGCTACAATAAATACTGCCTTTTCTATTTTTATGCTCATTTTGGACAATAAGTAAATTCTGGAGAGCTCAAGGTTCATCAGCTCTTTATGTTCAACTGCCTTCTCCTTCCCATCTTGAGCACAATGCAGTTCTGAGCACAATGGGTTCTGCACCCTGTCAGATGTACACTTAGTGCTAATTTGGGAAAAACAGTTCTCACATTTAGTGCTGAAAGACTGATAACCAAGTCCACAAAGGAATGACATAATTTCAGCAATGAAGTACAAGGGCTGTGGACAATGGCTGTGCTTTCCCACTGCATAAATCCTCCTGACTCAGCTGTCATTGTGCAAATCTACTGCACAAAAGCAGATTTTGCTTGCATGATTGGGCTTTATGTCATCACAACTATCATAACAAAAGTGGGTGTTGTGTTATCTTTAACATATTATTACTCTACCAAGTACCAGGATAGATGTTTATGTCTATAACCCTTGTACTTTACTGTCTCCTGAAGTTCAAAACTCTTGTCTATTATTATAATAAAATAAACCAATGAATAATATTTCTGGTTTACTGGGAAAGCACAGACTGTAGAAGTGAAATGTGATAGACCTGAATATGTTCTCACAGTAATCCATGATTATGGAAAAAACAAATTTAACAGGACAAAAATCAGGGTCATACAACTTGTCGTATTAAAATAAAGATGTATACAACTTGTACATTTAACCAATACATATATACAATGCATATGTCATATATAGAGTTGCTTGTCTAACCTGCAATAACACTGGTTTTAATTATGTCAAGGGTTGGTTTCATTTCAGATTGTATATATAGCTAATATGATAACCAGTATGATACTAGAAGCTCCTGACTGTAGCTAATAAGAAATCATGTTGGTAAAATGTAGTCTGTTCTTATGCATTAAAAATTTGTGTGAACAGTTTGTACTAAATTGCAAAACCACATAAGAAAACCTGGACCTCAGCAAAGACATAAATAATGTGGCTAGAAGTGAAAAATACTTAAGAACAAAATAATTTGGAAATTCAGAAGCAGGAGTACAGATGCAAGCAGCATGTACAGCAAAAGTGGCTAGTTAACTCTTCAAAAATTAGAATATAAATTAACTCATAGTAACTACAGTTAATACTACTGGCTCACTTAAATCAAATGTCAGCTTTTTCAGTTGATTAATTCTCATTTCCAAAATGCTCATGTTCTTGTATAGCTAAGGCCAAGTGTAATCCCATTTAAGCTATTGGAACTTTGATAGAACTTGGATAGAGTACTCAGATGCATTTTAAGTACTTTGGAATGAGAAGCCAAAACCAGATTTTTTCTGGAACTATACCTCTCTCACCATACACAAACTACATGCCTAATTAGTAATATCCATACAACAGTGTAAGATATCATGCCTTGTTAAACTATTGCATATTTTTAAACCAAATAGTTTGGAATGACCAGGACCTTTTTCACTGTTTTTTCAAACTATTGAAAAACTATTCAAACTATTGCTCAGGGAGCTCTGCTGATTCACTTTTTCTGGACTTTGATGGGCAGTGTCAGATTCCCTTAAATGTAGTAAAAACTAAAGCCTGTATAAGGCACAGTCCTGCCCAAGGCTCTATAGCTAATTTGTGTTAATGGGTGGTTGATGCCTCCACAAGCCTTGAGCTTCTGTCCAACTTGCATCCTACAGCAATCTGCTGCTGTGGCATGACTGTATTAGCAGTAATGTCTGTGTATGTTTTAAATTTAATCACACTCCACAAAACTCAACGTAATTAAAACAAAAATGTTTCCTTATAAATCACTTTTCATTAGGTTAAGTGTTTTAAGACAAAATTCTGCTCCAAATAAAAGAGGGATATATATGTCACAGATGTGTTGGAATGAAGATGTGTGCTAGTCTTTAAGGGCTAGAAGAACGTAATGGGATAAATGTACATCTTACATACCATTTAGCCATCGGGAGTCATGCTGCTCTGTTCTGATTGGATGATGATGCCCCAGGGTTCGGAAAATGGCAAAGTCCCTGCCCATGAAGTCTGCTGCTGTGCCAGAGTACAGTTCTCCATCTGTGGGAGGACGTAATTGTAAGCAACAGTTCTCAATTTTCCAGTCATGGTAAGTCAGAAAAAGCTGTCAGTCCAATGTTTATATGTCACTAATAGGGATAATGAGAAAATTACAAAGCAATAAGTCATATGCAATGTATTGTCATTGAGAATATGTGATTAGATATACTTTCTCATTGCAGAGCTTAACTGCAACCTCTCTCAAATGAGCTGTATCTCCTGACTGCTAATACAGCCACTTTTCAAAAATATGCTTGATTTCTTAGGCTGGAACAGTGACAGCTTGTACACCTGTCCCTGCCAGGCAGTAGTATGAAGCCCTCCAAAACCTACCTAACTTTAAAGTTCCATTGTTTTGAACAGGAGCTTGGACTGGAGATGTCCAGAGGTTCCTCCTAACCTACTGGATTTTTGTGACTCAGTGTTAGGAATTGGAGAGTCCAGCCCATTCACTCTTGGTTCAGAAAGTTTTCAAGTCTCTTTTTATTTGTTTTTCTGTTATTTCTTTGGTTTCTTTTGTTTGTTTGTATGTCCGTCTGATGTTTTGTTTGTTTGTTTTTCAATGAGCAAGTAGATTATCAGCAAATAGTATCTTCTAGAGGAAAGGCAGTACACGCCTTTCTCATTCCATCTTTGTAACTGTGATATTGGCAAAGGGCAACAGCTAAGGGAGACAATAAATGAGATCATTCCCTGCTGTCTTGACCTCATGCATATCACAGTGAACAACTGAGTTAAAAATTGACCTGTGGTACTACAGCCCATAAATGACATATACATAGTCTAGTTGGAGATGAATCCCATGATGTTAGAGTCCCAGTGTGCCCCTCCTCCACCAGCAGAGGAGACAGAGAGACAGTCTAAATTCAAAGGACCACGTCAAGTTAAATACCTGCCAACCCGCAGAGAGAATAATAAGTACATAGTAAGCAGACCCACAGAAAACAACCAGAGACTAAAGTAAAACACATATTTTTCTAGCATTACTGTAAAGCTTGTCCATGAAACTACTCTGAATTCAAAATGTTAAAAATGCCTTTTTTAGAACTGTTCCCTTTTACACCTTTATGTGAAATGAGATACTTTACCCTTTTCCCTTTTCTAATATGGAATTAAAAAGTATTATTCCTTTCAACTACTGTTTTCAAGCAGCACATCTTAAATGGGCTTCCTGTGAAAACTACAAGTTTGAAGATATAATAACTCTTTCTTTAAGCTAAGGTAATAAATTTTTCATGGTCATGATGAACTCTACCATATCCTAATTTAAAATACTCTTTAGGAAACAGTTTATAATTTTCATGGCAATTTTAGGTATTGCCATGGTGAGACAACCAGATCCAAGCATGCCTATTGGATATCACTGGTTTCTTTTCCCTAGGACACTGATACCATGAAATTATCAGTTGAACCTACAGTGGCTCTGTACCATATGGTAGTCATGAAAGTCAGGAAGGATGAAAACATGATAGTGGAAAGGCGTGGAATTGAATGAATTCACAGCAGAGATTAGAAGCAAATAGACTAGTCGTGCCCAGCAGGAGGTGTAATCAGAAGTGGAACAGAATAGCATATCATTAATTAAAGATTTATCATTCCTCTATGTCATTTTCAACTTTTTTTAAAGGGGAGACAATCACTTAATTATAGTGATTATTATGTACAGGGTATGCAGCTGAGATTTTAAAGATCATAAAACATTTTTTGCTTGTGAAAGGGGCTTTGATGCTAAGCTTAACCTTTCTTTAACCTTATCTTCATTTTCTTGTCTTTCAGTCCCTAGTGAGTTCTGATCAATCAATATAAATCAAAAGGGGAAAGAAAAAAGCAATTCCTATTTTACTTCCTACTTATCAACTCATCAATACAGAAAGAAAAAAAAAATTCTATATTTTATAATACATTA
>JAOEGS010001926.1:0-43936 GCA_025447755.1 Corythornis vintsioides | reverse complement strand
TTTTACGTTTTTGGTAAAATAAAATAAATAAAATCTTCTTTCGCAGTTCCAGGAAAATACTATTTCTGGCTTGTGATAAATAAGTTGTTAGTGAGGAAGAGCTAACCTACAGACAGACAGTATTTACTGCTGAGTTTGAGAGGAAATTTTTTCTTGAAAATTTTCTAGCAATTCACACAGAAACCACTCTAGAACTATGGAGCCTAATGCAGTGAAGCCACTGCCTGTCAATGATGAATCAGTTCAAGTGCAGACAAATGATCTGAAGAGGCTGTGTTGATGGAGTGTGTACAGCTACTAAGAGAGTATAACTGGTTAAAATATTGAGGCATGGAAGACTTAGAGGGGTATGACAGCACTTCTTGCTCACCAGCTGCCCAAGTGCAATTGAAAGAACTCACATCCTTAGTCTGTAAATAAATAAATAGCAAGGAGCACATCTCCAGGGTATCTTCTAGCAGCTAGCTGATCTCCACAACAAGCTGATGAACAGTAACATGGGATGGTCCAGAAACATTCCAGATGCCAAGAGCCTTAGGAACTACCACATCCATCCTTTGTTTAATAAAAATTCAGGTTGGCCACAGCTGTGGTGATTATTATTAACACTTCCCTGGCTGGTTCCAAAGACTGTTGTGATATCATTAAGCATTTTATAAGACAAATAGATTAAAAGGGGGAAAAAAAACAGAACCAAAACCATAGATCAGAAGACTCCAAAATCCCAGAAACTGTAATCCCAAAATACAGCTAGAGTGCAGTGTTTGAAATATGACAATGCACCTGGAAGGAGTATCCATTTGGAGAACTTTAAGGACAATGGCAACTCCTCTTAACTGAAACTGCTGTCATTGTCTTCTCTATTATTCAGTGTTGGTAAAAGCAAAAGGAAGAGCCCCACTTTACACTTGGAGAAAAACTTTCAGACTTGTTACGGTTTGGATTTATCTCCTTTCAGCAAAAATCACCTGATACCTCTGAATGATGAGTCTGACCATATCAGAATCACAATTTTTGATAGGCAAGATGTCTCTTCATTGACCACAGAGGAAGATTCATTCAGATGAATCTAGGCCTGAGCTGAGTCTCTCTGAAATGAACGCTGCTGTAACATCTGAGTTTGAAATTTTGCTGTAACACCTGACTTTGAAATGAGATGCTGATGGTTTTGGTGTTTGTTGGATTGAAGTTTTCTGCATTTTTTTGGTTCTTTTTTGTTTGTTTATGTGTTCGTTTGGGTTTTTTATACCCTCCAATATATTAATATCAGTGAATGTTTGATTTTTCCTTTTGCCCAATAAAACGTTCTGTGCACACATTTTATGACTATATCAAGGATATTTCACAGAGCCTTTTAAGTACATTTCACTCTATGAGAAATGATTTATTTATAAATTGTGTTACTTTTCAAGAATAATTTTAAGTGGAACAACTGTGCAGGATATGGCTATGTTGTTATTGTTATTATATTTCCTATTTCACACTTAATCTACTGAGTCATGAAAACTGTTAAACATGTAGACATTGGTTTCAGGTTTGGGAATCATGCTGTTATGGAACTTTTAATAAGAACCTTTTATTAAAGCCATCCCCGTGGAATGCTTTATTTTTTAAAAAAAGTGCAAGTGCAAATAAATATAATGTGAGAAATTATGCAAAAAATACAAATATTAAAACAAATGTAAATGTTGAGGCAAGTGGTAACCACTGGGGAAATAGGTGAAAAGTGATTGAAGCAATAATGCAACTGTTTTAAATCATTAATTATTTTTAAAAAATAATAAAATAAAAACAGCAAAGAAAGAAAAAAGAAAAGAAATGCACACAATGGGCTTCTGATTCTTAGTGTTCAGGCTCCATATGCTATAGGGTGTTTACCTGCATATATCTGGGAGATACTGTGCTCTGTGAAACCTTTGTAATGTTTTGTTTTTCCAACTTGAGTCTTAGAAGAGCAGAGTTGTTGAGAATCAGTTTTAAAACCCTGTGGGAAATTACTCCCAGTGACAGATCTTTAGTAAAGTGGTATTCCCAAAGAAAGGTCTCCAGATTCTGTAGGATATGGACCTGAAACTCTTTTGGGTTACTGTGCTATGCTATGCTGTGCTGTGTTGTGCTAAAGGGGACAAAGAATGAACTTCGTTGAAGAGCATTTACCTGCAAAAGTGACCATGAGCTCCTAAGAAGATCTGCCCACCTCCATGTGCCTGCCCAGCTTCCCGACCACTGCAAAACTTGCAAACAGTCTATATTATTCTGTGTCCTATTTTCAAATTCAGGAAATGCTCTTTCCACTGAGCCACTCTACTTGTAGATATTTCCTGACATTTTGGTACCTAGAAATCTTATTTTTCACATTGAGATAAAAGAGCTTTTGAGATTAATTCCAGCTCTATGCTGGAACATGGACAGAGCTCTTGATTTCTGTTTCTTCTTTTATACCTTATGTTGCTTCTACTACTGTAAATTTTTCCTAGCTTATGTTCAGAAGATGCCTTGATACAGCAGACAGCTCTTGTAAGCAAAAGTTTGGAAAACTCTTCCCCTTACTCTAAGCAGAATCTGGACAACTCACCCTCTCAGTTTCAGTCAAATATCAAGCATCATACATTTCTTTTCTTTCTTTTCAAATCTAATCAATTAATATTTATTATTTAACCACACACCTTTGCAAAAGGGGAAATGTTTCATATCTATCTATTTACATACTTACCTATCTATTTGTCTATATAATTACAGTTCAATTAATGAAAGGGAACACAGAGGCAAATGGGCTATTTAGGAACAGCTGGTTCAATCTATTAATTATTCCTGTTTTATGATCTGTAAGTGTTTCTACTTTTGATTGGAAGACAAACCAAGTGTCAATGTCAAATAGTGAAGACAAGTTCACACCTGAACTTACTGGTTTGCATGCTAATGTTGGTATTTATATGAAGAATAGCCTCTTTGAAATAACTGTGCAACATATGTAAATAAAAGGAGGTCAGGCACAGTCAAACTGAGCAGCTGTTCAAAAAAAAGTATATATTTGTGAACTTGTTTTTGCAATATTTCACAAGCTAAAGGCACCAGACTTACTTGAATTTCATGCAACAGTTTACTTGGGATTCGCTTTAGCTCTTTTTTTTCCTCATGATGTCATTTACCTATTTACACTAATTTTAAAGCGCTGCCTAAATGTATATTTTGCATAAATTATTACCTTGTAATATTTAATATTTACCTTGTAATTATTACCTTGAAAACCTTGTAAATATAGAGTGATTGGAAAAAAAACCCAACAAACCCAAACCAACCCAAATACATAGTTAACATGTATAACATCTTAATCTCGACTGATTACTAAAGACACCAAAAATGTCATCCCAATGGCATATTAGACACTAGATACCATCAAGGATATTGAACAATTCTCAGAGGACACTGAGAATTAGAACGTCTTTGTATTGCAACTTTCTGGGTTGTCAAGTGTAATACATCACCTAAGATCACTGTCTGGCTCTTGTAGGATGACCTCTGGAAATATAACCACCATACAATGACTGTCTGTTCTAGTCAAGTTATTAAGTGGTCTGCATATGTAAGCAATAAGATATACAAACCTAAAAGCAGTACACGTAACTAAACTACATAACCTAAAAGTCTCCATTCTTTAAGTGTTCTTATTCTTACCCCCAGCATATTTTCCATTAAAAACATTTGGAATGGATTCTAATTGCTTTAGCAGATTCTACTATTATGTTAAATAAATTATTGGACCATACTCTATTACATGATTGTGCTAGTTTTCTATGGTTATTTTTAGCATTCAAGACCACTGCTTTCCCCCTTTGTCTTCTGGATTTCCTGTATGTTATTAGACTGTGGTGAGGTCAGGCATCAGAGGAAATAACAGCAGTGCTAACTCTTAGACCCAATGTTTTATGAATTACTGAGCATCAGTGATGTAATGGCAATAAATCTAACCCAGTCTCGGTCTTGTGTCCTGTTGTAAATAAATGAAGTTAGCAAAGGTGTTATTTTATTCAAGAGCCTTCCTGATGAGAACAAAAATGCTTCCCCCAGGGGATTGTTTGTAAAATTGCTTCTATAATTAGGGTGCTGTTTAACAAGAGAAAGGTTCTCTAGTTTTCCTGGGGAACTTTCATGTCTGAGTCAAAGGTATCTTATTTACAACACAAAAACGACTGCAAATTGGGGAAGTAACATATAGAAAGGACTTAGTCAAGTGGAGTTAACATATAAGCATATGGCCAAGATTTTTTAATTTCCCAACTGATTTTGCATGCTCCTGAGTTGGGCACCCAATTTAAGACTTGCTCAAGGGCTCTGAATTTCACTGAATACCTCCTTAGGCAATTGAAATTCTGATACTCAAAACTGTTAGTAATTTTTGAAAATTAAGGCATACATCTGCCTTGCTTTCTAGCCTATCTGCTTTTTAATTACTAGCATGGAAAAATCTCTAATATGAGCCCATGTCCTAACTAAAATCCTCCAAAATCTGACTTTAAAAGACTGAAAATAAGGGCAAGACTAGAAACATATTATGAAGCCTTTTTCCATACAATAAGACCAACTGAGTGTGCTTTCAGAGCATCTGTGCAAGTTAACAAAGGGAAAGAGAATTACATACACAGCAACTACAGCAACAATTATTAAGCTTGGCTTTTTTTCTCTAAGATACTGCAATATTTCACTCAAAGAAGCCTGTAAAGTGTCAGATTTAGACCAGTGTTTGATACAGATTTTGAAAAAACATACACAATGTCTGGAATACAGAAGCTGAAATTTTGACCCTTTGGGCAATTTTTCTTATCCTGAGGCAAAGCTTAGTTTCCAATATGTGTAATAACCACTTCTCTTTCATCTTTGTTCCCTCCATTTGCTTTCAGTGTGACACCACCCAGCCTTTCTGCTGCCTCATTTTATTTTTCTTCATTAGCAAAAAATAATATCCTCAACATGTTAATAACTGGTATTGCATTAGAGAACAATGCATTTGAAAAGCTAACTTCTATTGTGCACACAGAGACATAACTAACAGGAGACTTAATTATAACCTCACCCTTTGACAAGTTGCAATTATTCCTCATGGCACTGTGTTTAAGAGCAATGCATTTCTCATCCAGCTTGAATTCTTTATTAAAAAAGTCAAGTATGTTTGATATTCTTTTCTCAGTGCAACAAAAACTTTGCTGACACAGAAACAGATGGATTTAAGTGTTTTTGATTCAGGATGACTGAAAAAAAATACATTAAAATTCACTTCTTTATTCACTATCTTGCCTGCTTTTTTTTATCATGCAGGAGTCGTCAGAAGGGGAGAGAGTCAGCAACATTGGCAAGAAATTGTAATGCACTCAGCTCATACATTTATATAGGTACACTCATTAATAAGCAAGTTCAATGTCAGTGGGGCTAAGCATCAGCCAAACAGATGACTAGACTACTGATATTCATATTTTCAAAGAAGAAATTCTGTCTTTCATTCAACAGAACTTAGGCTCAAAATCCTGTCTGTTTCACCCAGTAAGAGCATAGCACAGCGTAATGCAGTTCATAGTGTTGTATAGTATAATATAGCTCAACTTTGTTTTATAAAGCAAACTGACACACACACCAACTTCTCACAAGAAAGAAGTAGTCCTCTTTAAAGTTCTCTTGATTTATGGAATAATTTTCTGTAGACAGCTTTAATGGAATCCAAATCATTAAGTTATTCAGCTTTTTTTGAGAAATAAAGATGACATCCAGATTTCTTCCCATTTCATCATTCACTATCAGATCACATAACGACTCCTCCACTATGTGTGGAGTGGTTATGGTCATGAATCTGGTTAGGCAGAACCTGTCTTTCTTCTCAGGAGAGGGTTAAGAAATGTAACAATAAAGGCCACAGACTGCAACTAAGAGCTACACCATCCCAAAGGTGGTGTGATCCCTGAGGCCTTCATGCATATCTATCTGCTCAGGCCCTGCTCTCAGAGCTTCAACCTGGAGCTCACTCAAGTCAAAGAAGCATTTCCCTCCACTTCAGTGATCATCAGAGAAATCTTTCTCATATGCTTTGCCATGTTTATGTTTTAACTCGAGGTAACAGCAAATCCTTCCAAATGACTATGAATTAAAACAGTTGTTCCCCATCACCATCAATTTAAAGGGTTTGAACTGATGAATATATATATATGACTTCTGAACTTGCATCTGTAACATCACCATTCTGATTTTGTCATGGTTAAAGTAATAGCAGTAAACACTGAGAAAAGAAATCATGTGTGTTTTTAATCCATAATGATTACTTTAGAATATGTGATTGAATTATTTTATAATATATGGCTGAATTGTAAGCTTAATTTGCGTTTACACAGATAAATGTTGAATGTTTAACTTTGCTTAGCTGTTCATCCTTCAAATGTATGATTACACACAAACACATACATGCACAAACAAAAATAATAAGACCTGAAATATTAATCATCTCACCTGCTGTGCTGAATCACCCTTTTAATTTGTTATTCATAAATAAAAGCACCTTTTACATGCAATTTTTATGTCATTGGGTTGCTACTAAACCATCTTTGCTTTTACAACTGGAGAGTTGGCTTGCTGCAAGTTAACCCTGGATCCAGAAAATGTATCCTAATTGTTAGGAAAAAAATGCATGCCTTTGGTATTTATTCATTAACATCTTTTCAGACAATCTTCAAGATAATGCTGCTCAGCTTGCTATCACCTTGGATGTAAACATTTCAACAGAAGAAGGTGTTTGTGCTGTTTGAGGCACCTTCTGAACTCTGCTGATCTTAGCTTTTCTTTACAGATGAAACTTTGTTTACCTAAGATTTGAACACAGATTACAGGCCCTTGAGAAATAGGAGACAGTTTTTGAAACATTGGCAGCTATAATTGGTTCCTGTCGAAACCTAAGTCCCTTGGAAAAGGAAGAACTTAGGAGTTATGGCCTTGTAGTAACCCAACATCTGCAATGATGCTGGAGTAAGAAAGTTCTGTCTGTCCCATACTGCGTGTTTAGAGATGTAAATAAAAACTGTGGGAAGGAAACATAGCTTTCTCCTTTCCTTTTCTTTTGTATACAGGCATTAAAATTAGCACTTAAAAATGGAAGCTGAAATATAATATCCCAGCTGTCTTCCTGTTTCAGGAGGTGTTAGTGGTAGCAGGGAAGTCAAATTGCAGGACTGGCATTTTATTCTCATATCAATGACTAAGCATCTGCTCCACAGCGCATTCAGTATTTGACACTCTCCTCTCATCTTTCAGTGGCCTCTGAATTAAGGCCTCAAAAGACCAGAAGAAACATCACTTTTTGTATAGATTAAAGAAACACATTCTGCCTGAAAATGTTTTATTTGACAGTTAGAGATAAGATCTCATATTTCTGACTGAAGGCAGCTAGAATAAACCAGAACAACTTGTATATTTACTTCAAGGACTTTCTGGAACTTTGTTTAAAGCAGTGTTCACTGTTTCCTTCTGTATCTTTCCACAGAAAGCAATTCTGCAAATGCTAATTCAGTACCTCATTTTATAGATCAAGAATAAGATTGTAAAGTCAAGATAGCTTTTTTTTTTTTTTAAATAGATATTTTTATGATGAGGCCAATGCCCAGGGATATTAAAAAAAAAAAAAATGTAATGTTAGGAGTTTCAATGAAAGAAATACAGAACAAGACCAACAGCATCTTTATGCCTCTATAAATTCATGGTGCTCCTGCATGAAGTTACCATCCTCTAACTTAAAAAGCATACAGCATACTAGAAGAGATATGAAGGAAGGAACTCATTAAAAAATGAGAGAAAATGACAGGTAGAAGACTTTAAAGGGATCTTCCTCACGTTACAATTTGTAGGGCATAGGATGTTGTGGATACTTAAAAATGTATGAGCTCAAGAAATACTACTACTAATTCATCAAAACCAAGTCATTGAAAAGCATTAAACACAGATTCCACCCCTGGCTCAGGAAATCCCTGAATAACGAGAGCAGAAGCCTGGGAGACTGTATCACTAAGCACTACTGCATGCTTGCCTTCTTATTCTCTTCCACTGGCATCCATTATGGGTTCCTTGTGAGAACTGAGATACTGGGCTAAATGAGCCTTTGGTCTGAACAGATTTGACTGTTCTTATGAAATGAGGCAGAGAGAAATTAGGTAATTTAGCCAGGAAATCTATGCCAAAGCAAAAAGCTAATGTTCTAGTTCCTGAGCCTTGTCCAGTGCCATAAACAAAAGTATATAGTCCTGCTTCAAATCCTAGTCAAGTTAATGGCAACTGAGCTTACTCAGCACAAGCAAAGCTATGCACAATGTGCCAAAAAAATTGGTAAGGATCACTTGTGATGGGGAGAGTGCATCAGCCTTTGTGCCCAGTTAGCCTTTAGTCTCTCTGTGATTCCCAAGGAATATCTCTGCTGGGCTGCACAGATAAATTGCCATATGCAAATAAATAGCCACTTGCTTTTTATTCACTAGAGCTGTACAAGAACATTTTGCAGAAGCAAAAAATCCCTCTCGCAGATTTCCAGATATAAAGCAATTTAATATTAATTAGCTAAATGATCACATGAACAAAATTTAAAATGGGTCATTTAACTTATAATAAAGATCAGATAATGCATACCACAAAATTTCAGAAAGATATAAGTTTTGGGGTTTTTTAACTGAATTTTGTGATTCATATAGAGTCACTGGAGTCTCACATGACAATATTATTCTAAAATGTCCCCATCATATCCAACACTTATTAAAATAATCTAATCTTTTAAAACATATTGGAGGGAAGAAGAGCTGATATGTAATTATCTCTTTTCCTAAATTGTTCTTTGATACAGTTTCAAGGTTCAAAGATCCACCCAGTTTTAGTGTTAATAGCCAGCACTGATGTCACTGGGAGAAACAGAACGGAAGATAGAGCTGGAGGCTTATTTTGAAGATAAACTGAACAAAAACATTAGAAACCACTGGATAAGAAAAGCAAACAAACATCCAGCAGGTCCACCTCTGGTTTAATAACTCTTCCTTGTTTCTTGATGTATCATAATATCCTTCCTTTCCCTTTTTAATCATACAAACTTATATCTGACTTTTTAAGCATTTTTAGACTCAACTTCAAGTGCCTCACTTGATACCATATGTCACACATTTCCTCTTTTTTTTCTTAAATGCTTCAGATAGAATGGTTTAACCTTATTTTCCTGCTGTCTGGATTTTTTCACTTGGTATTCAGAAGCCTCTTTCTATCTTAAATGTCATTCATTTTAAGTCGTTTAATCAAAATCTGGTCACAGGTTTTAAATTCTGAACCATTAATCTTCTTAGCTAATATAAGAAGTTAAAAACTAATTTATTACAAATTATACCATGATGAGGATACAGCTAAAAGGCAGTAGAAGATTCCTGGTAGAAAATTAGTAAGTGTAAGCTGCAAAAAGAAAATGAAGTGACAATAACAAGATGTAAAGTAGACCAGACTTGCTCCATCTTACAATGTTCAGGTGCTTTTTCTTTCTGTTGCACTCCTACCTTTCCATCAGCCCTACCTTTCCATCACATATTTTTTGGGAATTCATGTAATTTTCAACATGAGGATTTGCTCTATTGTCTTACATGACAATGTCTAAGGAAGAACACCAAATGCTGTTAGTAGACTTACATGCCAAGAGTCTGAAGACTACAATCTAAAATAAACATCATACCTAAATTCATGTTTTTTTCTGAGGGATGGTGTAGGTCCTTTAAAGTCAGATAATAATTTGCCTCAAATTCTGTGCAATTAAATTGTACCTGAAACTTCATACTGCTTCCTGAGTTCCCTTATTTGATTCAATTTGTATAATTTTTTTTTCTAGTTCAGAGAAATGTAAATCAATATTCAGGAACTATTCTGAAATGCATTGCTTCTGAGTGACTGCACCATTTTATTTTCTTATTTTTGTTTCACAGTCATGAACATCCCAGGTGCTATGATAGGTGTGAAAGATAAGCACTATTTCTGAAGATTCTCTCCATTGACCAAAGATAAGGCTGGATAACTATAACAACTGACTATGTTTCTGGTGATTTAAATCAGGTAAAATCCACTCTCTGAAATTAGGCTGTAATCTAAATCTGGAAGGAGTAAATTATCTAATACCAGAAAGAGTAGCATACTGAAAGTCTCAGATCCTCCAACATATTTCCCTGTTGCCCTGTATTCAACTTTCTAAGTGTCTTTTTCCCTCTGTTTCATGACCCAGTTTTCCCTGACAGTAGAAGTAACTCCAAATCTCTCTCTCTTTCCCCATTAGACTGTCCTGTCTGTGGGTGCTGCTTATGGAGAGCTATGAAACTGAAAAAGCTTCTCCTTTTAAAGCATTTAAATGCAGAAAACCTTCAGATTTGGTTTTACTTTACATGTGAGTAATCTCCATTTTCAGGGAGGTTAAATAATTTTCTTAAATTCCTTCTAAATGAGTTTCTGAGACTGCTCTTCAAAAAAGCACTTTAGTGTGCATTTAGATGCGTACGTAATTAATGCTCATATTTGACAGACTGGCACATGAACTCTCATGCTAGCTCTACAGAAATCAAAAGTATCGAGTGATCACAGGGCATCACATATTTGGCTTTAAAAGCAGCTATGAAAACAAATATGCAACTTTCATATTCTTCCCTTTCTCTACAGTTTTTAACAGAAATATCTTGAAAAACCTTCCATTCACTTTGTAACAAAATAATTTGAAAATTTACCTACTGCAACTAAAGCCAGCCTTAAGTTTCATTGCTTCATCTCCATAATGACAGTGACAATTATTCATGCTTATATTTATAGCTCTCCTCCTCTCACATCAGATGGCCAGTATGATCAAAATCCTCCTTACAGCAGGCACTAACCTTCACAGCCAACCTTTATTTCCCTGTTTAACATACTGGCTTCTACCTTAACACTGCTCCTGCTTTTAGGAAGTCTTTGGGTAAATTTTGTTGCAGTTGCCATACCCTTATCCCTGGAGAAGTTTAAGTAATCTACAAGTAGTAGTCCCAAAAAATCAGGTAGGGAATCTTGAACTCCTCACTGCAATTACTTACCTACTGAAAGAAATACCCACTGTTTTTTTGTTGTTGTTGTTTTGTTTTGTTTTGTTTTGTTTTGTTTTCTTATGGAACACTGAAACAAGTTATTTTTTCTAGAACATTCATTTGAAAAAAATATAATAAAATCTCAGACTGTGTTCTAGGTCATAGACATCAGTAATGCCTGTCAGTAATTAATTTTGCCTATAGTATATAAAAGCTGAAAGTGACCACTAGAAACTTTGAAATAAGTATGCACATTTGAAATAAGTGTTTCTTAGAAATTCTTAGAAGCACTTGAAAAAACTTAAGCCCTTCAGAAATTGTCTCTTACCATTCCTGTGAACAGTTTCAATGTTTATTCTGAGGTACAGTATTCAGTTTCTTTTCAATTTTTTTTCATTCCGGGCCTCAAGAAAGATTGAGGAGACACATTTTCTTTAAAAGTTTGATTTTATACATCCTTTCACCTTTATTTTCCTTAAATAAACATAGAGACAATTAATTTTAATGCCATTTAGATTCTTAAGCACTCAATTGAAAATGAAGTCACTAAGCCAGATAGACACCCATTAATATAGTGCCTTTAATGTCTAATTTACATTTTGCTAGTTGGATATGTAAATATGAAAATTCAAATTCAGGTAGCTAAATTTCCAGAGTAGATTAAAATAGTTTTTCTGCTATCTTAAGCACAAAACTAAAGAAAGAACTTAGCTTGTTTCTAAATATGGTCCTTGTTAAGGCACAACATGTAACCATGTATTCTTAAATCCATAAAAGCTATTGCAAATGTGCTGTTTTCCCTTCTCAAGGCCAGTGAAAACTAGAAAGCTACCAATGGAAAAATATTTTTGTTCCAGATTAACTCTTTCAGTAATTTAAGTCCTAGTTAACACTAAAGGGTGTTATTTTTATCTCTTTAGAAGTTTTAGAAGGGTTAAGTCTGGATTTGTGTCTGACCATACTGCTTATTACTCAGAGAAACAAATAAACACCCCTGTACTTTTTACTTTTTCCACCAAAGGAATGATTTTGGGCCAGGATTTGGTTTTACTTACTCAAATGGACAAAGTGGATCATGAGAGTAAGTCACTGACTTATGAGTAAGATATTAGGCTTTTTTTAAGCAACTGCAATCTCCAGCTTTTCTTACTGTCTTTTATTATCTATTTTAAACTATTTCCTTATTTATTATCTTTAATGCCTCATGAAATATACTGATGGTTAAAATAATATCTAAGTCATTAAAGTGTTATCTAAACTACTTGCTGCAATGTCAGCTAAAATAAACCACATTTTAAAGGATTCTATATCATCCTTCTACGAAAAAATAACAGTCATTTTCCTTTATTTTTTTTTTAGCCCTCTCTTTAAGACTTTTATTTTGTGGTTCTGATATGTGACTGTTTTTATAATGTCAGGAAAGTAACTCAAGTTAAAAAATTTATTGTTCTATAATCTTTGCACAGAGAGATTTAGCATTTCTGTATTAACCATCCTTTACACTGTAGTCTTACTATCTCCCTTCAGGGTAATCTTTTTTACAGAGGGTCATAGCTTTTCAATGTCTGCATGAAAACACATTTGCACAAAGGAATAAAAGCCAAATTCACAAACCTACAAATGACATGCAGAAAGGGCTTGTATTCCAGCTTGCTTTCCTGCAAAATCCTTTGAAAGGCTAAATAGCCTTTTCAGTGCAAGCACTAATCTGCAGACTAGTATCACTATATTTGAATGTAATGAGATTCCAGTAAACACATGGACTCTGTTTTGACACAGTGAGCTCAGTTTAAGAGCAGCTTATTTTCAGTTACTTTCAGGCATCTAAAACCAGACCTGAAATACTACTTCAACTGAAATGAGAATGCAGGGATTTGCACTTAGTGAGATGTTCACAAGTTTGCTTATGGACAAGGTTTAAATCATGCACAAAACTCTTCCATGCTAAAGACTTCCACTGCCTTGTCCAAACTTTCCTTTTTTGGCTCCCTTTCTTGATTGAGGTTAAACAAAGTCAACCTTCCCCATTACTGTTATATTTATCCCCACCAAACTTTAGGAGAATACATAAATCTTGTACTCGTGGCTGAATCATTTATTATTATAATTGCCTGTTGGAAGAATCTTTGTGGCCTTGTTCCATTTTAAACGATGCCCAATCTTTCCATGTCCTAAATTCAGTATGAGTTTAACAACTTTTTAGTTAAGAATTGAAATCCATGATCTAGATTAAAGTCTACTTTCTTCAAGGGATTTGTTCTTCAGTATTTCAGCAAAAGACCCTAGGTATAGCAGCAGTAGCCTGATGAAGACTTACTCTTTAAAGTGCTCCCACACTTGAGTAATGAAACCAGATCCCTGTTTCTTATAACAAAAGATGATGAAATGCATAAACAGAAAGATTTGTTAAAACAGAATAAAATAAATTGTTATTCAGAAAAAGTAAATTAAGCGCCTCAACCATCTGTAATTATATTGAATATGCCACCATAACTATTGTTGATATACCACCTTCATGAGCACTGATGCTTAGCCAAACAGATAATGAAACTTGGATCAAGTAAAAGGGAAAAACAACAGCACTACTTGCTCTACAGTTTTCTGCTGTTTGACACATGGTTTGTATTGTAGGTGCACTCATATCCGTTATGAAACCCTTTGTGAGCTTGTAAATAAATGTTAGCTATGGAGAGTAATGTTGATTTATACAAATGGCAAAATGCTTTCAGGTTTTGTGTTGGTTCCATACTTCAAACAACCTGGAAGTATAGGATGAAATGATTAGAAAGTTACTGCTTTGAAAAAGTAATCAATGCCATTTGTTTTCTGATTACACATTTACCCGTTCATAATTAAAAAAAAATAAATCATACCTCAGGGCAAAAAAACCCACCTTATTGGAAGAGTTCTCTCTTTGACTGTTTTTTGTTCTGTGTGTTGAGTTGGTTTGTGTATTTTGTTTTGTTTTTTGGTTTTGGGTTTTTTGGTGTGTTGTGCAATTTTTTTGCGAGTGGTTTTTTTGTTGTTGGTTTTTTTTTGGTTTTTTTTTCTAAACCCCCTTCAAAAGCTGTTTCTGGATCTGGATTCAGGCTAAATCTATCAGTATATATGCTTTTACTGTGTCCCAGAAGTAAAATCTGTACTCTTACAGAAGTTGTAGCACAGCAATCTGACCAATTTTTTGAGAATCCTGGTATCAAGAATTTTTTTCCCCCCATTTTTTCACACTCATAACTTTGTGTAGACTTGTCCCTTATGTGTGTAGGGAGTCTTTGAAGGACACCTAAGGATTATTTAGTGCACAGTTAGTTCCATCACTGCTATTGAGCTTGCCTGAGGATTTTTTTGGCCTGGATACATGGGAATGTTTTGTCATGACAAAGACTGAATCTTCATCTTTCAAGAAATCTGAACTACAGTGAACAAAACCAATTAAGGCTGAACCACTTGGCTTCAGAAGAAGACCAAGGACTGGAGAAGAACCCATAACATTGGTGTCATCCTGAACCAAAATGTGTAGCTGTTTTGCATATAATCAATAAGATGGTGCCACCACTGCTAGTTATATCACTGGCATAAAAACACATATCATAGCATGAAAAAGGCAGTTTTCTATCAAGCAGTCTTTATGTTTCCCTTTCTTTTGCCAATACTTTCCTAGCTCTGTTGTGAACAAAGATTTCTGTAGTACAAGGCTTTTTTGTTTTGTCAAAAGACATGATCAGGCAAAACATTTAAATCAGGGTAAACTCAAGGTATGAGAATAATTGCATTGCCTGGAGCAAGGCCAATGTTTCAAGAGGACACCAGAGATCTGAACTTTACACCTTCTTGCTTATATATTAAAAGGTCTCAGATGAATAATCTATTTATCTAGTGTATTGTTTCTCTTTAAACAAAGAAGAAAGCAGAATATATGGTATATTTGTCACTGCCAGTTTACAGAATTCTAGGAAATGATTTTTTAAGTCAAAACATATTAAATAATATTTCAATCCAGTGAGGAAATTATGGAGAAAAAACAAATTTCTCTCATTTCTATAGTGCTCCATTCTATCATTGGTGTTGTCCACTGGTGTTGCCCATTACCTCTTGAATGGGTGATGAGAAATGTTTATACGCAGATCACGCCACTTGCTCAACTTCCCTGCTGTGGTTTATGTTAAATACAGAAGAAGGCAGCCAGCTAGTAATCCCTGGAAGCATCCTTCTGATGAGTCAGCCTGAGCTGTTAGCAAAACTTTAGTCACTTGTTACCATGTTTTTAACCCTGTATACTGCAGAGGTGTGAAAAGGATCAAGTGAATTTTAATACATCTCATCCCAAGTGATGCTACTTGAGCTTTGCAATCATGCAGCACAAGGAATGTGATCATGATAATTTTGACGTTCTACTTCAGCAATTTTTGTCACTGTTCTTTTTAACCTAATAGCATAAGCATTTTTTAATATATAGCAACCAAGACTGTTTTATGTTTAAAAACAAATTGGCATATATTAAAGTCCTCAGTTTTCTGCCACCAATCTTATTATACATTTATATACCAGATATGTATTTATATGCACATAAAACAGATTATTACAAGGCCGACATTTAATTTGATTAATTAATTTCATTGTGAAGGTATGTTTGAAGCCACATTACTGAAGGATTCCTCCAAGGTAACCATTTAACAGCTAAGTAACCTTTAATTACTTTGCTGTAATGATACACATCTAAGACAGATATTGTTATATATGACATCTGAGCTCTTTAACCTAAAGGTAGTTATTAGCACTCCCATGCATTATGGATCATATTTCATTAATGGAGAGTATTGTGTTTTCATCTGATTATATACTTGAGAATGTTTATTAACACATCTCCCTGAGAATGACCATGTTTTAATTCAGAGGAATCAATAGATTTTTATAAATTAGGTAGCATTTCTTAATTAAAATATACACAAATGTACAAGAGAAAAGTTCTGTGGCAGCTCTTCTGGAATTGTTTGATAAATTGTTTGACACTAAATAGGAAACAGTTTCTTAGGCTCGACAATGTATATATTTATGTGTAGCAGTGCCATTATTGAAAATGAAATACTTAAAACGCAAATTAATGCTGCACTGCAAGAATCACTAGTTCTGATTTATATCACCACAGGTGAGAAGACAGTCCAGACTTGTAGATGACTACAAATGTACAATAATTAGAATAGATTGGATGACATAGTAAGTCACTGCCAATTTTAATAGACATTAATTCATCATGATGGACTTATCTATTCTGCACTATAACGTCTTTTTATCTAAGTTTTCCAGTGGTGACTTTTTTCATCCACTGTTTTTGTCAAATTCTTTTCTGATTCACTGAACTAAGAAATACTACATTTTTAAAAACAAAGTCAACAGAAAATAGTACAGAAGATGAAGAGAAAGAAAAAAACAGGCATTTGTTTGTCTTTCTTTCAGTTCCCAAGTAATAGCAGAAAGTTACTCACCCTTTTCCAGTGAAATGGGCTTCTTAGGAAATAACTAATTTACTCAAAGTCCACAAAGGCATGAACGAGTCAGAGGCATGTATTTCATCTGAGTCAGGTCATAGTCACTAAATTATTTGCCTGACATAAATGAAGGAGAGGTAATGATAGGAACAGAAGGGCACAGTACCTTTCCCTTACAGGAATGGTATTTGAGGGAAGATAAAAAGATTCTGTATGGTTTATGCTCAAGAGCTCAAAGAGGAGCCAGCACGTTTCCAAACAGTCTTACCAAATGTGACAAACAGAAAGCAAGTTGTTACAAACTATGTAAGCCAGAACTGAGAATGAATGGAAGAGTAAATAATTTTTTTTTCCCGAATGACTTCAAGTGGTTTTATTCTTAGATTTTGAGGACAGAAAGAGTTGCACTTAGTCTGATTTCCAACATCACACAAACAGTTGGCATATGGGACAAGCACAAATATTTAAAACACTGCCTGTTTCAGTACTATTCATAATCTCCCACAGTCTTTTCAGCAGTAAATTGATTAACTCTTCATGGCAAAAGGATATATGGACTGATGTATAAGGGAGATTATTTATACCCATGGACTGCTTTCACATCTGTTATTTTCAGGCAATTTTATGCATGTTCCATGTTCCTTCCCTGTACAAAATACAATCTCTAAGTCATGACCCATTCCTAGGACTGGATTTTCTTTCTGTTGACAGGCACTATTGCAGCAATCAAACATACATTGATGTACTGGGTGTTTTTTCACATAAAAGTATTGTTTAAAGAAGGATGAAGGATTTTCTCTTCTCTCAGGCTTCTAAGATCTTGAAATACCTGATTGTAATCTATCTGCGTCATATTATGCCAGCCAAAGATGTGATGTAAAAAGATGAAAGGTACTTTTTAATGATAAGAAAAAAAACCAAAAGATTTTCTTTGTTCTTTGTAAAAGCATTTATCAAAGTTAGAGAGTGACACAATGGTTAAACTGTATCTGCTCTTGTTTTGCAGGGAGCTTTCCCTCCTGCAGCCATCTTATCTGTGTGTATGGCATATATAGGATTAAGTCTTACTTGCTCTCTTACATGTTTCAGTAAATACTCTTCTTAGGAAGCAAAATACTAATTAATAATCAAAGCATCAATATTTAGAACTATTTTCTTACTGAACTATGGAATAGCAGAATTCAATTATTGGAGCAAACAGCTCCGAATTTGAGACACTCTGTATAACACAGGGCAAAGAAGAAACTCAGTGAAGAAACTCAGTTTCAAAATCTTGTAAAGGCAAGGAGGCATCTGGAAAGTATTATGAAAGCTTTTACACATAAATATAAAACTATACTTAAAAATGGGGATGGTCAAAATAGCAGAAGAACAATTATTTCCTGTCAACTAGGCAACTCCTGGACATACCTATGTAGTGCTGTTTACTCACAGAAATGGTAGCTTCACCTGCAGTTGTTCTGTTTTTTATCAAAGGAGAAATAAGATTTAATCATTGTGGAGAAGCCAATTTTGTCATGCCAAATGCAGATGTTGATGAAAGAAAGAGATGCATAAAGAGCTTGGAAGCACACCAAGGAGGCCTCCCATTGTGGGAAGTGACGTTTTTCTTTCCTGAATGTGTTTGAAAGATTCCTTTTAAATCCATGAGTGTTCTCATATTTTCCTTGGGGAAATGCCTCTTTTCTGGGAATTCAGAGCAAGACTCTTACAACCAGAAGCAACATTAGCAGGAGGTTTTGAGAAGATCAGACATGAGCCTCTATATCAATGCTGAGCAGCCTACACCGTTCCTGTACACAGCTCCCTGGGCCCTTTCCTGGGAGTAACCACTGGACAATCACCATTAAGTCACCATGTACCATTAAGCTCACACAGCATGAACATGTAGGAACAATATTAGGTTAGTTTTCAAGCATGGCAATAGGTAGTATTTTCATACTCACTTCTAAGTTCTGACAGTTAAATATATCTTATGGCCTTAAAAAATCAAGCCTGAAAGGCACTTCATAATGCATTAACTCTCATAAAATTGTAAACAAAGACCATTAAAGTTAGTAAACATCCGTATGCTCTTGGTTAGGTCCTGATATCTGAATATTTAACATAACTGGTAAGTTTGCTGTTCTGCTTTTCACATGTCTGTGGCTTATATGTGGAGCATCACCCACAGCTAACCCTGCTCTGTCATGACCTTGGTTGTTTAAGGTCTATTTGACAAGATGTTTGTACTGAGCTACAAATACAATGCAGTCACTTCCTCCAGCAGCAGCAATCTTATTTAAAATGTTATTTTTCTCTATGAGGTCATCCCCTGTCAGTTGGAGCCTCATGACGTGGATCTCACAATAAATAATGTTCTGATGCTGATCTATCCAAATCTGAGCTTGGTAACTCCTTCTTTCAGCTTTGCTTCATTTTGTGCTTCTAAATCAAGAAATAATTATAAGTCATTTCCTCAATTAAATCAGTCTATACTATAAGCTGGCTTTCCACTGGTATTATTACACTGGTTTCCCAACAGATGGTGGTTTGTTATTTTATGGGTTTTTTCTCCACTATGTTGGTCAAGAGATCAAAGGATTCAGCCATGCTTGTTTTTTGTTTCAGGAGGTGTGTGGCTGAAATTTTGCATATGTTGCATGACTGTGAAGTTTAGTTAATGGTTTCAATTGTTGCTCTAACAAGAGGCAAATGCTGAACTTCTGTGCTACTAGACACATTATGGGCTCTGGTGATGAATAAACAATATTCCCACTCTGAAAACATTTTAATATGATTGCCGTCTCTTTTGAAAGTATAATCTATGTCTGTAATGAATTAGAAAAACTGTATCATCTCATGGTAAAGTATGTGCCAATGGGAATATTTACATTGTAAATATATATTTCATCATAACATCCTTTAATTGATAGGAGAAATAATGAACATCCAAGTGTAAACAGTGAGTGTATTTTCAGCTCCTCTGGTAGCCATCACTAAAATTAATTTTCTTTAAGCAGTCACAAACTCCGAGTCATCACTCTTACGATGCTAGAAATTAATATGGTTTTTTTTGTGACTATACAAATTGAGTGAACCTTAGTCTTAGTTGCACCAGTATAAGTCATAGAGAACACCACTGAAGAAACTAATGCTAGGAAAGACCACCCTACATTAAAAAATAAAATAAATTTAAACCCAGATCTTAAGAGATCTTTAACTTGAATCACTCATTATTTCAGCATATTCACAGTTACCCATGGTTTCAAGATACGGGCTCACAAACCAAGACATTGTATGCTGTATAAGTGAAAATCCACTCCATGGTTCTGCATGTGTGTGTGTGTGTACATGCTCCACTCTGTGAATTTACTTCCATGGAGGTCTCTTTCTATCTGACTCTTCTTTTTCTCCCCTCCAGCAGCATAAACAAAAGTTTTCCCACAGTTCTGAGACTCATTTCTTTGAACCTAATGAATATGTTGACTGGCTCTAGTTTCGTATTCATGGAAGTCATTCAGCTGTGGCATACTGTATACAGTTCTCTGCTGTAATCAACCAGCCTTTCTCAGCCACAAAAAGAGAAAGACATGGACGGTGAAGAAACAATAGTCTTCGTAGTTATCTCAGTGGAAGCATGTTAGTGCATAGATTCATCTCATTAGGAGACAGAGGGTTCAAATTTGACACTATCATTCACACAGGATTCTTTTTGTGCTAAGGAAATATAAAAAAAATGTGTTAACAGCTCTTTTGAATTAGTTAGATTTTTCAACAGTGGAGGAGAATATACAGGACCTTGATGCTATCAGGCTTCATTTTCTGTCATTGCACATCTCCAGTGATCAGACAAGATCCATGGAACACATTGACACTATCTATAGATTATATCCTTAGCAGTTCTCTCTCATCTCATGGAAGTTTTCAATTCAAAATAAACTACAAAGTGCTGGAACATCACCTGCAGGGTGACCTTAATTTGCATCATATGTATAAAGTAATATACAAAAACATGCTACAGTTCTGGAAATTATTATTTCTTTTTTACTTAAGAAAAAACTGGGAGGTCTGCCATAGAAATTTGGATATATTTATCAAGTCTTAAACAACAGTTAGTTATTGAATAGATGAACTGATCAGACTTGAATAATAATAAGGGTTTCATTAGTGGTTTCTGCTGTGCGACAAATGGCCCTTGCTGTTAGAAATTCCATATCTTTGTTCTGCCTCTCATACCTCTCATCTGTGTGACTTACTAAAGAACCATGCTTCCATTTTGCCTAAACCATTTAAGTCTGTAGACTGAGAAATAAAGGTGAAGAAATAAAATAGCCAACTGCAATGTTTTGACTTGTGATACTTTAAAAGTTGATTTCATATCCTGCATGTAAATGTTCAACTTGTAAATCTCAGAGTGAACCTCAGACATAATTACTGACTTTCTGTCACTTCAGACATAAATAGATTTCAAATTACTTAGGTGTAATTATGAAATAAGGGCAGGGCTGAAAGCATTAAATGACAGCTGAAAAACGACGATGTTCACATTTCCTGTCAATGATTAAAGCATGACCCCTTTTCTAAATACTTCCCCCCCTGCAATGATATTTGTCCTGCACCTGAATTTTAATATACTGAGCCTGACCATTTGCATGCACATGATTTATAATAATCACATTCTTAAAAAGATACCTTTACATTGGTAAATAGAAGATCAAATGGATCAGCTGTCATAAAGGCACATCCTTCTTAATTGAATATGTCAGGATAATGAACACTAGATAGAAATTTATATTACTATAATTCTAACTGTGTGGTTTACATAAAAAGTTTAGTATGCATTAAAATTTGTATTAGGAAATAAATTCTTATCTTGTTAAAATAAGATACCTGGGAAAAAATCTCCTGCAAGATTTTTCTTTCTCACTTTGCTGAGGATGTAATATCCATAGCAGCTGTGTAGACTTTCCCAGCAGTGAGGGGTAAGAAAAATGTCAGCCATTGCTGCCATGTGTGCTTTTCAGTTGAGAGAAGTTTACCTCATAAATTAAACTATTCTGACAGCTAAATTATTGCATAAAGCCTAATAGTCCTTCTTTAAAGGGTCTACTCTGGAAATAAATTTTTATTGGAATTATATTTTGCTTGAGGTTGACAGAATGAAGTTTTGAAAAATCTGAGTTTTCCTGGTTTAACTTCTCTTTTAGCACACCAAGTATTCAAAATACAGCTGAAATCAAATGAGATCTGCAGTGTACTCAAAGGCTGGACTTCATAAGTAATAGCCTTTAACCATGAACCTGATTAATATTTGTTTACAAAGGGGTTTATGGAGTTTTTCCAAAAGTCTTTTAAATGGGAATCATGTTACCTCTTTATTGTGACCTTCTACTTCTGCAAGTTTATCAAAAGACAATGCCATGTAACAAGAGATGCCATTTGGGATAGAGCACTCAGACTGTAAGAAATACTTGCTACTGCATGACAGTGCTTAAAATCTGTGGAGCTTCTAACAACACATTCTGTTTTTCTTACAGAAATATTTGCAAACCTTACCGGAACCACTCTGTGTCTTATGTGAAAGAGCTGTCATGTTCTCTGTCCCTTCCCTCTACTCCTTCTGTAAATATTGTCTTTGGGTCATTGGAAAGTTCCTGTAGCATATCCCTTCCCAACCAATGTCATGAAGAATTATAGCTTGGAAAAAGAATTATTTGCTATATATAGTTACATATAACTGTATATTAAAAGATATGCTTCCAAAATATGAGAAAGGTTATAGCTATGCCAAGATTTATTCTTTTTAACAAAAGGAGGTAAATTGTACATGTGTGAAAAGCCTGATACTATTCAAAGATTTTTCACACAGGGTAGCCTAAGGGACTGGAACTCTATGTCTTGTGGAGAAGCAGAAGTGATATTTTGCTGACCTGGCAGCCTCCAGAGGAGTCAAGTCCCTTTATTTTGTGATTCTGGCCACTGACCTTGTGAGATGCTTGGACAGATGTGAGCCTAGCACTGACTATCCTGTTAAATGCCATCCTCCACAGACATCAGTACAACAAAAAAGTCCAGTACCTGGGAATTCCAATTATAGAAGAAATCATTATCCTGATTTTTATGAAACAAGGTGAAGTATATTAGCCTTTAAACATAAGATTTGTTTTTGGGTTATTTTTCCATGACAAAACCACTCAGGGAATTGAAATAAGTGCTCTAAAAGGTATTTGCACTGTACATAAGCTAGAGATCTGGCTCTTCAGTTTTATTTTCATGTACTATAGTAACAGGATATCTGGTGGTTTTAAAGGTTAAAGCCTCTCTGAACTACTATAGGCAGTAAACTAGTCTAGTAACTAGACTTTTTTTCACTGGCATTTTTTATGTGATTACAGTGATGCTTAGAACCAGTATGTCACAAATAAATATTCTATCACACAGTTGTTACATCACAAATGAGGATCATCTTTAATAAAATCTTTTTCCTTCATATTTTCTTTCTATATTTGGTAAGTATATAAATGCCATATAAAATATAATCACTCAGGTGGAAAGCAAATTAGCCTGAGGTGATTCTTAACTTAAAAAATCATTTGCTCAAATATTTCACTTAAAATCCACAGGTCAGAATCTTAACTGATGTAAACTGACACAGCTCTGCTGTCTTCAGTGAAGTTAGGCCAATTTATGCCACATCTGCTACTACTGAAGTCAATGTTTCACCCTGAATTTTATATTAGATAATGAAACACAAGATGTTTTCTACCAGCAGTAGCACTGATCCTTCAAGTGATGTGTTCCTTCAATGTCATTCTCTTAGGAAAATAACTGCCCTTCCATCCCCTTATACATATATATATATATGTGTATACACAAACATATATACAGGCAGACAAAAAAAGACAAAGGCATAAATGTATCAGAATAAGATATCCATTAGTTAAAAAATGCACTCTAGACCTCTTCTAATGTGAAGTACAGAAGGGATAAAACAAAGTGGAAAGTATAATTCAGGAAAGTTTTATGAGTTGAAAGAAAGATTTTTAAAATACACAGTCCGGAAAAAGCAAATATGTTACAGGTGGTAGCATTATATAACTTCATATGCAATAACTTAATGTTTTATGTACATCATAAATCTGAACTAAATGTAGAGCTTCTTTATTGATTAAGAATGAGAAATAACCTGCAACTAAAGTGATCCCAGACCTTTTAAGTTCCTCCAGTTAAAAATGAGTTTTAATCTGTCGGACAATGACAAGAAATTTGGAATTAGGAGACAATAAAAGAATCTGGGTTAGTTCTTCAGACAGTGTCTATTGATTTACCTCTACTAAAGAAACCCTAATGTATTCCTGATGAGGATCCGGCAAGCAATTTTGTACAGCTCTTGCAATGTCTCCCTGAGCATTAAAAAAAAAAAAAAATCTCTATAGGGCACTCTCTACACCTCCACTTGTATGTAGGGGTTAAGTACATGGGAAATCCTGTTCTTGCCTGGACTGTTCCCTGCTGGGTCACACAAACTACCCCAAAGGGAGCCCAGGGGAAAGGGAACAGGGCTCCTTCCCCCTGCTCAGGCATGCACAGGCAGGTGCATTCTGCATTCTGTTGTGATTTTCTAGTGGGTTTAATGCACCTCTGTGTCTCCCTGCGGTTGCTTTTCTTCCTTTCAAGCACAGATCTGACTTGTGTAATTTTGCAACCGTTAAGTGCAACATTCCTACACATCCAGTCTTATTTCCTCACAAGTCAGTGGGAGCAGAACATAGCTTTACTAATTGCTTTCTTGTTTTGTCTGGCAATTGGTTTCTTGCATTATATTTCATTACAGAGAAAATGCCACATGTTGCCTAACACTGGATCCCTGAAGTTGATGTGTCTGTATTAGGTCATCTCACATAAAAGCAGGCACATCCAATACAGATATCTGCATATGAGTAAGCTTGCCCCATTCAGTGGAAATACAAATATATAGCATCACCAGTGGATGATCTGAAGCTTTAAATTAGTCTTTCCTCAGGTATGTTCTACGTATACAAATGCTACGTTCTCTCTAAATGTTCTTTCCTGCTAACTCATGGCTTATGTCCTTAAAGTCCATTCAAACATTAACTTTATTCTCTCTAAATGCTGTGGTTATTCACTTACACATCTGGAATGAATTTAAGTGAAGATTAGTCTGCCTTACTCCTTAGACTGCAGTGTAATTCACAACATACTAGGTTGTATACATTTGTGCAGATCATTTTTAATCAGATGCACAGCATGCTGTTAATATCCTTTAAACTTTTTATTATTATTTCTGATACTGTACTTCATCAAACTCAATTAGACCTGCCTAGTTTCATTGCTAGAAATGGTTTTCTTCAAATATGGAACAGTGCTGTGGTGTGCTGCTTCATATTGAAGAGATATTCAACAAATATAACAATTCGTACTCCTATTACTTTATGAATGTAACACAAAGAAATGTGTTTATTTTCTTTAATCACAAAAATTATATTCCAGCCTCCTGCAGTCTACTCCAATGGCTTCCAGTGCCTCTATCACTTGCCACTCTTTTCTTTAAAGTTCACTTCTTCATGCTCTTCAGTTTGACACACTCTAATTTCCTCTCCACCAGACCCAGGCAGGTGGGTTATATTCAGAGCTCAAATAAACAGCCAATCTTTATAGACAGTAGGTACATTCCCTGAGTATTCCTCTAATCAGTTCACATTTACCTCTCTAAGTGCTTGAAAAATAAATAAGCAGATGGTGAAGTCAGTTAATTTTCCACAAGTGTTGTGGCAGAAAATGGATCTTCGGCAAATGTTCTAGATGTTAACATTTAAACTCAAAATCAACTGCTTGTCTTCACATACACTTTTTTACCTTTTTTAGTATGCTGGAGAGGTAGAAACTATACATGATACAGAAGCTGTGGCCCTTTGACACATCCAGTGCTGCTGTCTGACTTTACAACGTAAACCATCTGGCTCTCACAGATGCAGTGTGCAGGGGTGCGGGGGTTAATATTGTATCCCCTCCATTCATACTGTCTCTAACAGCTACTGTCAATCCAAGCCCCCTTCTCTTCCCCAGTTCTGGGAGAAGAGATACATATGAAATTCCTGGCTAAGCAGTATGGGAAAGGAAGAAGTCTCTAGATGAGGGACAGAGATGGGACAGATTATTTTTGATTGAAAAGCTAATAAATTCATTTATTTGACTGATTTTCACCTGTGCAAGGGACAGGGCTGAGGCTGTCACATTTGTCAAAGCCTGAGAAGATGAGGGTACTGCTGCCTTCTGCCTGTCCCTCTGTAAGGTGATGCAGTGACCTCTCCAGTACAACTGTCCAGAGGATACAGAAACTTGTGCCACTGGAAGGGCAGGTGAAGATGACTTCACTCATAGCTTAAGTATTAAAATGAAATTAAATGCTAACAGTGACTGAGGCAGCTCAGATAGACTTCCCTGGTTTGTGAGGAAGAAATCAAAGATTGTGAGAATGATTGAGGCATAGGGGGACTAAGAAATTTACTTCATAAATGACCAAAAAACACCCAAAATTTAGATTTTGTTTATAGTTGGGGGCTGCTAAATAGAAGTTAAAACAAACATCCTCTTTCAGCTCCAGGGCAAAACACATCATTGACTTAAGGCTTTGAAAATCCAGAATGTTAAACCAAGGCTGGATCTGGCCTCTCATCTCTGATCATCCTTTCTAAAAATCCTTGATAAAGTGTGTGTTAGTTTTATGGTACAGTCATAAACCAGACAAATGTGGAAGTAAATGACCTCATACCAGCTATCTCTCTGCAGAGAGATTCACTTGGAAGATAGCCAAGAATTGATTGACACACATCTTACGGAACTAGAGTTAATTAATATGTCTACCAATTCCCAAATGGATCTCAGGAAACAGAGAATCTGTTTAATGCAGTAACCAATGACATACTGTGTGTGGTCAAGAGACAATTACTAATTGCCAAGAATGCATTCTGGAATAAAGCATTTAAGAATATGAAACAAAACTTTCTACTTTGCAGCTCCTTTATCACTTCAAAACCTTATGCTTAGGTCATAATAAAGACATGTTTCAAATATCAAAAAACAGTTTTATATACAGAAAATGGGTCCCATACTATAAAATCAATACTCAAAAGGTCTGCTAATTTTTCTACAAGAAGAAATTCTGATTTTATATAACCAAGTCCTCATTTATTTAACAATCACATCTTTATTTTCAGGGAAATTTGCAAACATGAATTGCAAAATCATAAGGTAACTTAAAAGAGCTGTTCTTCACATATCACAGAAGCTACAAGTAACTCAACTATGGATTCACCAGTAAAACATATCCATAAATTATGGATTGCTGAGAACACAAGATTCTGGTTGCTAAACTGATAACAACCATCAAGTGATACTTAGGTAAGCCACACTGAAACCAAAGTGGACTAATATATATTACATATTTATTTTAACAGGAAAATAGAAGATTCACTTTTCTGGAACGAAAATATATTGCAATGGAGCACAGATATATTCTAGTGAAATCTCCAGCCAGGAATATCAGCACAGCCACACAATGCTTTCTGCAAGTGATACTGTTTTTCACCAGGGAAGACCATGCTTATCTCTTACGACAATCACTCACAAAACAGTACAAGAACTACTACAAGTTTTCTGCAACACTAAGGAAAAATCATCAAACTATAGATTTAAAAGAAAAAAAAAAAGAAAAAAAGAGAAGAGAGAGTAAAACTTGTTTTTCACTAAAAAGTAAGGAAACAAATCCTAGGTCACATATGAAAAACTATGTGTTAGGACAAGTCTGAGGAGCAGGATTTATGAATATGTGGCACTATTTTAATTACCAGCTGTGAGAAAGCTGTCACAGTATCACCCTGTACTGACTGGTAGAGGACTAAAAGACAGAGTTGGCCACAGAATAAATACACAAGATGAACTACACCTCCTATAAGCTGGTATTTGTCCCAACCAAAAAAAAGAGAATACTTTTCACTTTATGAACCAGGTAGAATGGGCTTACTTATATTTATTTAAGTCCCTAAGGGAAAAGATACTGTGCAGGGGAGAAAAGGACAGACTATGCTGTGATATATCAGCCAGCATGTCGGCACGTGATTCGGGAGCAGGTCTTACCAGATCCACTCACTGAGCCAATGAAACTAGTGAGAGTACATTTTGGCAGGAAGAAATCGCGGCTAAACACCAATAAAGATTAAAAAGAGGAAAAGGAAAAAAACTGATTTCAGATAGTTTACCTCAGGATGGCTTCCAACTTCAATATAGGTGCAGACTGGATGAAAAGCCCCCGTTCCACAAGCGTATAAATGGGTTTGGTTGTAAGCCTTAAGTACCTTGATGAAATTAGCACATTCTCTCTGCAAAGAAACAGGAGAAAAAATGTATCCACAGAGTTAATTCACTGATTATGACTAATGGGGAGCTCTCTGTGTTAGGGATGTATGGCTGAATGAACAGATTTTAAAGTGTGATCATTTCATGCTGTTTATAAGCTTGTTTATTGCTAAGCATTTAATAGCCTGATTTAGGTTCTCATTTGAATATCTTTGGTTGCCATTTAATAAACCATCCACCCCTGAAGAAAAGATTACATAAAAAAAAAATCCTAATTTTTCTTTCAGACACACTTCATCTTTGTAATTTATGCTATTGCCATGTTTGTAAGACAAAACCCATTTATAGAAATGTGTCAGAATGAAATAATGAAGAAAAATAGACCAACTGTTTGCTTGTACTCAATTAAGTAACAATTAGAAGAAAGATGGGCCAGATGGAAGGAGTTGATGAAAAACAAATCATTGATATAATATTTCTAACAATAATATGAATGCTGCCTCACCCCCATCATCTGTGTTTAGGGGCCAGTTTTATAAAGACGTATACAGAGCTAAACTTCAAATTTATTATTGTTAGTCCCTAGAATGCAAGCTTTGTAAGACTTGCACTTTTTATTTTCTACCTAATTATGCATCATGAGTATTTCTAGTTCTTAGCAATTAAAAACTTAACAGGTACATTAAAAGTCCCTGGCACAAACATAGTTATCTGTTAACAAAAATACCATTATTAATGTTACTAAAATGGAAATGTTTAACCTGATAGTCAAGATGCCAACTTTTCCTGTTTATTTACTATTTTTATTTCAATCAGCTCTAACAATGAAAAGAACTAATCAACCTACTGTCACAACGAATAATGCATTTCAAATAGGAGAAAAAAAAAGAACACTCCAGTAAAATTTTTCAATGTATATTTGATGACTTTTCATGGTGGAGCACTCAGTTGTACCTCTCCAAGTGGACCAGAGTCCATGGAAATGCCACCTGAGTTACCATCTCCATAGAAATCTCATTGACCAGCATCATCAGGGTCTGTAACTTGTTTGCTAATTAAACCAGATACTTTCAAACACAAAATAATGTCTCTGCCAGGAAAATATATGTGCAATTTGAGGCATGCTGTAGGCAACCACAGGGAAAAGCAATGAACTCACACAGATAAATTACTGATTCCCTGCCTTACACAAAGGACTGTACTGAAATGACATTGCACTTCTAGTTTTTTTGTTTATTTGAGTAGTAGATAATGCAATATATTATAAAGAGCATTCAGAATAAAGGATGTTACTATGTCCTTGGCTTACTCCTGATAATTTATCTTTCCAACTGAGAAAGAAGAAAAGACATAGAGATAGTTAAGGTAATCTAACAGGAAATTGAAAGAAATAGAGATGGATGTTAATAGAGGTCCCTCTTAATCTTTCCATTCTGACCTTTCTTAATAAAAACACACACAATTTCTAGTGCATATGTATTCTTCCTCCCACACATGTATAAACATGCACATGCATTTATTATATGTGTATGCATCCACTGACTGCTTTTGAATGCCACAGTGGTAGAGTACTAAGCAAATACCTGTCATAAATCATCAAAATTGCAATGTATGTTTCAGTATTTTTCTTAATGCTGATGCCCTTTTTTTCATTTTAATAAAGGAAATTTGGAAAAGAAATGGAAGTGTGTTAGTAATTCAATGTCTGCAAGAGTAAAAAATGGGCAAATGTTGCAAAATCACATAGCATTACAAATCAAAAAAAGAGGAGATGGTTCCTTTCTTAAATTCTCATATTCTGTGTTTCTGACAGAGCATCTGACACTACTTAATTTAAATCTGACCAATGATTTGCATATTATTAAAAATTTCACTTAAGAGTTTCATCTGGCCAAATTAAGCACACCACTGTTCCAGTAGGACTGCACTTTGCCTTGTCTGGATTGATACATCATGATTTTTAAATGTCTTTGTGGTCCACTACTATTCTTTTTTAAAGCTTTTGAAAATTGCCTACCTGATGAACATGAAACTAGAGGCCAAGGGACATGTATCTTTGCAAAATCCTGTGAGTAGACCCAAGGTCAGCATGAATCAAAAGAGACTGTGCTGATTTCAGAGGAGCTATTCTGATTTACACCAGCACAACACTTGAGATTCTATATGCATTCACTAAATACTGTTCAGCTGCTTATCTACATTATACAGCAAGAAGGTATTAGCTAATACTTTAAAGGTGAGATGGAAAACCCCACTCAATTTAGGCACAGAATCTTCTTTGATTTCCTTGTATGGAAATTGAGAAACATTGTATCATCAGATCCATTGAATTATTCCAGATTAGGCTATGGTGGGGAAGGGAGGAATTAACTCATTCATAGCCTTATATTTGCTTCAGGTTTTCAGGACTGATAGTAGTGTAAAAGCATAAAGTTCCTCCAGATTTATAATGTATTTCCAGAAGGAGATTTGGCTTTTTCATCCTCTGCTTGTAAGCATTCCTTAATTCCTTGTACAACATGGTTTTCACTATAGATGTCTGAGAAATACACAACCTAGTTAAACAATGGGGAAGGTAAATACCTACAGTAATAAACCTTTGACTGTGACAAATTTATGTAACATTTAAAGCTCCTAGCCCAGTTCAGACTGCTCTTATAGTTTCCTTGGTTTTTATAGTTATATAAAGGAACCATTAAGGTCTATTCAGTAAATTCTCATACACCTCCCTAACAGATTAGGTTTCTTTATATATTTTACATGATTGTAAAAAAATAAATAAAGAGGGGTATTAAGCCACAATAAATGACATCAAAGTCAAGTTACAGTTCTGATTTAAGCCCTTGTCAACTCAGGAAGTTGAAAGTGAAGTTTCTGCCCTGCCTGGGAGACGGTGCTATTCTCCCTGGAACAATAGCAACAGGCGCATTGATTTCAATTGCAGAGTAATCAGATTCCTTCCTTTGTCTAATTGTGCTCAAGTACAGCTGCAGAGGTAGAGCAATGTGTGTGGAAAAGTTGTACCTATGTGTTTGATATTCTAAACCTAGCAAGAGTTTGCTTTATGATAGTGAATATTAGGGTTTCCTGGTTTATGTGGTTCTGGGATGAAAAAGCTTCTCATACATCTGTACTATACAATTTTGAATAGCTTTGAATGATTGGGTCCTATTCTGAATCTCAGCACACATGTATGACAAAGAAGATATTCTGATCAGGGAAAGTGTGTGTGCACTGCATGCAATATGGGTCTACCACTACATGAGACTTGGGTGACTGATTCTCATTTTCAGTCTTTACTTCCCCATTCCTGCCCTCGTGGCAAGGCTCCTACAATGGCATTCAGGCACCACCAGTTGTGAAACCTGGCAGACAGCTCTTCTTGTCCCGACACCGGTGGCTATGTCAACTCGACTACAAAGCAACTCTCCAACCCCCTTGGCTGGAGGCCTGAAATGATTTGGGTATCTCCAACTGGGCTTGTCCCACTTGGCAGCAGTGTCTCTCCTTGCCAGACCCTCAGGCCAGTGCTATATTGTTAGCATGAAGGTCTGTGCCAACAGAATGAGGCATTTTACTACATGATCTCAGAGTAGAAGGCACTGGATAGGAGACAAAGACAACAAAAGAAATATAGTATTTCAGTAAAACACAGCAGATGGGAGAAAATATCCACTGAAGAAAGAGGAAGTAGCCCAGAGCCAGGAGCTGTACGGAATAAATTGTCAGGGAATTTAAACACCATGTCTACATGTGAGTTCAGCCCTCCAGTAACTTTGCAACCATTTTCACTTTCCCCAGGAAGGGGATGTTGTTTAAAGGGAACATATTCTAAACATATCCATACCTTTTGGATATTGTTCTTTGTAAAGCAGCCGAAGGAAGAAAATTAGACTTAAAAAAATTATTTTCAAGATGGAAAGAAGCTTTTTTTTTTTTTTTTTTTTTTATATGTGAAAGCAGGCTGACGTGGGAGTTTAAAATACTTTTAGCTTAATAATGTGAATGAAAATGAATGCAAGGTTTATGAAGTTCTCTGTAGGCAGGAAAGTAGTACTTGGATGGGTTATGAAAATAAATCTTAAAGAAGAGGAACACTGGAAACACCATAATGAATCATTATAAATTGTTTCACCCAATAATACTGTTTATTATAATGGGCAGCTTAATATTAAGAAACTTCTCTTGTATATATAAAACAACACATTGGCATATGCCCTAAAGCTTGAGTTTATATATACTTAACACAGTAAAAATCTTAAGTGATTGCATATGGTATAGAATGATTGAGGCAGATATTCAAAGAGAAAATTAGGTACATCATGTGGGAGTTACTCCAGTCCCCAAAACCCCCATCCATTTATCTTGCCTACCCCTGGAGAGAATTAATCTTAATTTATATTTCAATAAATGCTATAAGGTTTCCCCCAACTGCTGTAGGTTCTGCCTTTGGACTTCTACGGAACTAGCTCTATCTTAAAATCGAAGCAGCTAAGCCCCTACATCCTGTCTGAGACCCTTTAGCATAGCCTGCAAGGCCTTTAAGTCTCTATTCTATCTTCTTTAGATAGCATTTTTAAATATTTTTACTCTGGAACGGCTGGATCTTTTTTTGCAGTCATGTGATGGCGTGATTGCCAATAGCCTCCAAAGAAATAGTTCGTGCCCTGTCCTGGCTCTGCCATATGCAGTAGCTGAAGCATCCCAAATACGGGGCACAATCATGTTTGCTTCTTGTCATGAAGAAATATGGACTGTATCTCTCATCAAAGCCCAAGCAGACACACTACAGGCATTCCTGATATTAGGCTGGCATATAAGGACACATGGACATCCAGATGAAGCCTTTCTACCTTCTGTACAGCAGTAAAGGTTCATTTACCTAGAAAATGGTGCCCCAGAAATCTACTGGGCATTCTTGAGTGAGAAAAAAGTTTTTACTTAGGTATGTCATAGATGTTTATGTTTCCTCTAAAGTGAGGAAGGTTATAGGGTTCAGATCCTCAGCTCCACACTGATGGGTTTATTCAAATGAAAGTGACTAAATTCCTTTGCACCATATATCATTAATGCACCCAAAGCATCAACCCCAATGCCAGTTCTTCTGTACTAAATTCCTACTTGTGAAATAAGTTGAGAAATTATTTGATTCAGATTCAGTGTGTGAGTTAAAGAGGTCCAGTGTATCTGGACAGAGATCTTAACTCTAAATTTCAGTTCCAAATGTTATATACCATATGTAGGGGCAGAGGTCCTGTCTTGAGGAGATGATAAAATGTTAATTAAGTTTTCTAGAAGGGCACCCACTATATGAAGATCAGTATGTCTAACTTACTAATCAAATATACACATTTATTTTTACAAGTTTTCTAACATTTATATATCAAATTGATAGAAGGGCTTATGCAGAAGAGAGATTAGCCTGAAAAAATGTCTGCAACCAAAAGCATAGAAGCCAAATGCAGAAAGATTGAAAAACAAACACTACAGATATGTAACACTGATTAGGCTGTGTTATGCAGACTTTTCCCGGACAGTTACAAAAATAAAGTCCATCCATCTGTCAAAACATCTGTTCTGCATATGAAAATTTAAACAGAATTTAGGTGTTTTTTTATGAGTTTCCAGTAATTATCTCTCCTGCAGAAGCCTGGAATTTACATCTTTCAATCTGGATTACTGATGCAGCAAATAGTTTTTAATGACATCTTTTAAGTGGAAGTTAGAGGTTAAATCCCTGTGACCAACTCATATCCAGATTTTTCTCCTTATTTTAAGAATGCTGCTTCATTTTTTTTTAAACCAACATTGATGCCTATACTGCTGCTCAGATGTTACAGTAAATGCAAATGGCCAGATTATGCAGGACCATAAGTAGAAGGCTAAATAATCTATTACAGTATCATTAGCTTCAGCAGTTTTCTGATTATTTAATCCAGATAAGAATCAGACCCTGTAATACATTCGTCCTTTATTTTAGTCTTCCCACATCACCAAGTGATTAAAATATTAGAAGGTTTTGTCTAAAATGGATGGACAAGGGGATTTAAAGCTATCATCTAACAGCTGGACAAACAAAATAAACACTGTCTGTCTTTCAAACCAAAATTGATGGATAGCTTCCATATAAAGTCTCATGCACAAGTTTAATTAATATATTTACTATTTTTTCTTCTTCTGTCCAATTAGCTGAATACTCAAGTGATGAGGTCAGGGATATCCATGGAGAGTAAGTAATCCTTAATATTGCTGCTGTCATTCAAATTTATCAGACTGCTGAAAGATGTTCTGGGCTTATCAGGGAGTTTTTTAACTTCTCTCTTTTGCTACTCAGCTACTGTCAGCTGCAATCAGGTCATCCTGTATTGGCTAGGTATTTTTTTCAGCATGCAGCAGCATTGTTTAAAGGAAAATATTTCTGAAGTGTTAGTGCAATAAACATATGATTGCCATGTACACAGATGATAGATTCTCAGCTAGATTCTGGTACTTTAGCATGTCAGTAAGTGTGTGCAAAGAAATATTCTTCAGAGTGAGCTCTACATGGCATATGCTTTCATATCTCTTGCTGCTTGTGTGCAAGTTTTTGTAAAAGGCAGCATTATTTATTTTTCTACTGTTATCTATCTTTTGTATTAATGGTAACACTTAGAAAAATAAAGTCAGTCTGCTTAAACAGGTCCAGAATAGGTAGGGGGAAAAAAAAGCATACTATTCCAGTCCCATTAAAATGTAATGGTCTCAAAAATTTTATTTTATTGGCGTAAGCAAGTTGTTGCAAAGCTGTTGTGCTAAGTGATGCATTGACAGTAATGGGAAAGACCTCAAGTACTAGAAACTTTGTACAGGCTCTAGTGGGTGGGGAAATAATGCCTGGCACCTGTACTTGATGAGATAACCTTCCAGCTGAACCTGTACAGGCAGGTGCATGATTTTAGAGTGGGGGAGGCCATCTGGCATGAAAAGATTTGCAGGCTATGATTTATTACTTTATACCCCTTTCAGCTGGGATCAATAACATCATTTCCACCCTTGTTTTGTCATTATTGTACCTTGCAATTAGCAGGATCAATGTTTTTCAGTTCTACCATCCTACCCTCTAAAAAAGAGCTGGTCTGTAGTGCTGAGTAAAGTTGAGCAGATGAAGTATCAAGGTATGTATTACAGAAAAGAGTTTCTATTAATTTAGTTCTTGAGGATTACATCCCTTTAGTCAAAGCCTTATAAGAAGTGTGTATTGCACCACACGCACTTATCCAAACCTAGAATATACCTATGTAGAAAAAAACCCCAACCTAGTATATTTTATAAATATATGTTATTTTGTGGACCAAATTCTAATTGCACTTGTTTTCCCAACTCAGAGCTCTGATAAAGCTGACAGATCTGCAGATTCACTGGCATTTATATTGGATTGTGATCTGGAAGACTTTACATTAGGTTGTGATCTGGAAGACTTGACCTCTCTGGAGATGTCAGAAATGATTAGGTATGTTGACCACTGCCAACATTGCAGAGGAAACATTAATTCCATATATAAAATCTACTCTGCTGTCAAGATGTGCCCTGAGAAATTTCAGATGGAAAGTGCTGATGAGGACTGATAAAACATTTTTTGGTTGCATAGTACAGCTTACTGTACTTCCAGTTATCTTTCCAATTAAGTTATGCCTGTATATATCTGATTTTTTTGATATGACAAGAGTTCATGACAATATTTAAAATGTATAATTTACTCAAGTTGCAGGATGTCTGCATGAATTGAAACCATTAAAGCATCAAGACAATAAAAAAGAAGACAACTAACAAAGCACATGATAAAAAAAAAGCCACTAAAATAAAAAAAAAAAGCAGACATATCCTGATTCCTTCAAGCCACAAAACTGCATGCTATCTTAGCAAACAGTTGTACTGTCAGCACACTTGCACAGCAGATGGAAAGCTTCTCTGGTTCTCTTTTCATGTTATTGAGGGTGAAACACAAAATGTTTCCCTGCCTGTCTACCTGCCTGCTTGCAAATCTGGTAGTCACTACTGGTACTTGAACAATTGGCTCAGAGTTTACCACTAAGGATACTCATGGACGTAGTTAAACCAGGTTGGGATACTTCCTTGGGTCTGTTCTGAAAACAGTCTTAAACAAGAAGCCATTAGAAGAAGCCATGCTTTAAAGATGCCTCCCTTGACTGCACAGACTAAACACTTCAAGGCCTTCAAATCTTTGCTGTTAGCACTAGCCATCTGACCTAGTGATCTTAGGAAGTAAAATTTCTCAATTTTTTTCTGCATTCAGTATATTCACGTTGCAAGATATGCTTCCAGTCCTTAAATCTTCATGTAGCAGATGCAAATAATAATTGTTCTAGATCTGTGAACAGCTAGAAGGGTGCCAAGAAAAGGCTTCATCACTAAATACCTGATTTAATGACCACCTCATATTTTTGTACATCTGGTTAATGCATAGTGAACAAGACAAAACAAATTTTTTGTGGATGCAGTCCAGCGAACAAGTGGGTTTTCAGGATTTTGCAGCCACAGTGTGAGTGTTGTACATTAAGCCTCTCCAACGGTGTTAGCAAGCTTCTTTTATTTTGAATTGATATATTTCTCAGTACTACACACTTGCTACAGCACAGAATAAATTTATTTAAGGAACAGAAGATTATTTCAGGAATAAAGCAAAACATTGGGAAGCCATCAGGTCAAGAAAAAGTCAGTTGTTTTCTGACCATAACTTTAAAACAAAATTGGTTTTGCTCTGTAGAGGAAATCTGTCCCACATTTTGGGCATGGCTTTATTAGCAAAGAAATGAACAATACTGTTGGGTTTCAGCTCAAACAGTCTCACCAAGCCCAGGAGCAATTTAAGTTGCAACCACAGTCTAGATCTAAAGAGTCTCTCTCATCTGTGTCTTCTATCTGGGTGGGGTAATCACCTGTCTCCTGGAGAAATCAGATTACACCCCACCTTTCCGAATAGTATCAACACCTGCTAATTGAGAGGAGTATTTCAGACAAACAGGTTGTCAAACCTGTTATAGGCACATAAAACATTTAAGACACCATATCAGTCAGCTTGCCTTTATTCAGCGTACTATAGGCATATTCTGTAATGACTTCCACTCACAGCCACCTAAAATAAATATGATCAAAAATTCTGCATTGAAAGTGAATGTAAAACTGTGAAGTGTTGAAAGAAAGCAAATTACTGTTGCATCTATAAGGAACAGTTGCTTAGCAATATCTGTGCCTGTAAATAAACATACTCTCTAAACTAGACTGTGAAGTTACACGTGCCTTACTGTGGGAATACGGAAATTTATGTGTGGGTATCAAACTATTTTGACACCAGAGAGAGAGGCTGAACAGAGAAACCTTAAGTGACAGAAACTTAAAATTCCCAGCTAGTAAAAATGTGGCATCAGAGTGTTTGCTGAGCAATTTTTAGGGTTTTTTTGTTAGTTTGTTTTTCTGGGTTTGTTTTATTTTTTCTTTATAATAATGATACATATATAGTAACATAAAGTTTTCAGATGTTAATCAGGAAGGAATTATCAAAGGAAAAATAGATCAATAGGTAAAATAGATTATTTGATCCAACATAGATCACATCACTCATTCAGAAAAATAAGAAAAAATCCCTGAAACAAAAACTAAGCAAAAGTTATAAATTCCTCATTTATTTACTGTTCTTCCTTTTCTTTTTTCCACCAGCATCAGAATACAAAACTTTCTCTGCACTAAAAAGCTTTTCTAAAAGATTTTCTGCTGACATTAAGATTACAGAACCAGAGAATCACAAAATGGTAGTTGTTGGAAGGGACCTCCGGAGATTATCAAGTCCAAACAAACTGCTAAATCAAGGTTCACCTGGGGCAGATTGCACAGGAATACATCCAGTTAGGTTTTGGAAGTCTCAAGAGAAGGAGACTCCACAACATCTCTGGGCAACTTGCTCCAGTGCTCCATTGTCCTCACAGTAAAAAAGTATCTCCTTATGTTTAAGTGGGATCTCCCATGCTCCAGTTTGTATCTGTTGCCCCTTGTCCTGTTGTTGGGCACCACTGAAAAGAGTCTGGCCCCATTCTCTTGATATTTATTAACGTTGCTAAGGTCTCCTCTCATCAATGTGATGATGTGGAAACTGAACAAAGCATTAGCTTTGACATAGTCATCCAGTTAATGTGTTTCTCTGGAAAGACACGTACTAAGAATAAATTTTGCATCTTGGGATGCAATAAATCATAACAAGGAATTACCCAACCTAATTTTAAAATAGCAACAGCTGGTAATGCAGCTGTAAATAAAAGTAATTCTCAGACTTTGCCAAGGCCGAACTAATGCTTGTGAGGAACACATTGATAGAAAATTAAACCCCATAATTTGGGGAACAATTTTTCCTTAGTTTTTTCCTTTACTTCCCCTTTGCTAACAACATGACTTTGTATTTCAAAAACAACAAAGAAAACATTTCAGCAAGACTGCATTAAATCTGCTGAATTAAGTTTCCTTCAGAAGCAAATTTCTATAGTCACACCTATAAACAGAAAAATAAGACCAAAATTGAAAAATTAGCTTTCTTCTTGATCTATAACAATTTGTTTCCCATACTGAAAGACTTAAATGACTTCTCATGACACATAAGTGGGTAAAATATGAAAATCTGAACAACTGCCAACTTAATTCTTCCTCTGTATAAGTACACAAGTTATTACCTTACAGTAACTGATTTGCCTTGGTCAGTTCATATAAAGAAATATATGCAAATGCCTAAATGAACACAAGCTGTAGGATCAGCATCTAAACTAAGAGCCATAAATGAGGCTTTATGCTGGTGGGTGTGTTGTGGGGGTCCATCCAAGAACTGGAGCTGGCTCAAACAGAATTTCCCAGATGGGAGAATTTCTGTTAGAGTACTCCACAGGGCTTTGAAAGACTCTAGTGTATTATACTTCTTTTGTACCAAGCTCAGTTCACCTCTAAGTGAAGGCTTTGGAGGTTTGTTTTACTCCGCTACCCCCCCATCTTTCTCCTTTGTTTGTAGTCTATACAAAGCAGTTCTCCTCAGGAACAACATTAAAGCAGCACACTACTTAGAAAATTCTCTTGTCTCCCAAATGGTAAAAAATGCTTTGGTAGGAGATCATACCCACATTAAAAATCATGGACAAGTTTAAGGAGTGAGCAGACTTCAAGGTAATAAACTCAGCATACTATCTGGTATAGTTGGCAGAGTTGAAAAGTATATTCAATGACACTATTCATCTTACAAATGGCTCAAAAGTCACATTTCTCTTTGTAGTAGGTAATAGTGAGAGCAAATCACTTCACTGCAGGTCTGTTAATTTAGATTTTTGCTCACTTTACCCCCTCCTACACTCAGGGGAGATTCACCTTTCTCTTTTCCCCCTGCTGGATGGGAGTCCTGGGTCTTCAGGTTCTGTTAATAGATTTCAGCACTATGCTGTATATAAGGACACTAGAGAAATAGGAATAGCAGTGAGGGAGGGTGGGTGATAGAAAAGATGGCACTCGGGATGTATATGTCCTTCAAAGGAAGAACACTGACAGAAAGGGTTGAACTCCTCTTTGGTACACCCAAAGGGCCAGAGGTAATTTGACCAGAAAAATTGTGCCTGTCAGATGAATTTAGATGCAGGCTTTCTGATCCAGCCAGCATTGTATATTTAATGTTCAGATTTCCTCTTCAGATCTTTGTTTACAAAAACAGATGAAAAGAATTACTTTTACTTTCTGTGTCCATGTTCTTCTATTTTCCCTAAGGCAACAACAGTAATAAAATGAGTTAAAGGGAATAGTGCTCATTTACTGCCAACTTTGTTTTTCAAAAGTATCACCAGAAATGGCTGAGGGATGCTTGCTAAGTAACACATCAGTTTTTCTTTTTTTCTTTTTCTTCTTTCTTTCCAAATTAAATCATTGCACTCTGATGGATCTATAAGCCCATGGAATTGCTAGTCTTCCTATGATTTAGGGAGGATACTAAAGGAGGCATAAACTGAGATGGCACATTAACATTTTGGCTTAAATTAAGTATTATCACAATAAATGAGATGGTACATTAATTTAAAGCCATGTGGTTGTACCTGCATGACCTATAAATTCAATAATTAAGTGCCAGCCGCATTTAAATGTAAAGAAGCATCCACAGAATATAGCTATATCATGTGTAGGGTAAAAAGTCTCACTGCATCTTAACTGAGACTAGGTTTCTAATCTAAAATTATTCCAAATTTCCACCAAGAGCACTATCAAGTATAAAAAAGTCAAGCACAGTTGAATACAGGTAAGAATGAATAACTAGGTAAAATTTAAAGATAATTAAATAGCCCAAGTAGATGTCTATCTTCTATAAATTACAATACAGTCAGTGCTATGACACATATAATTGCTCTGATACACTTTAACTGTTAAGGGACATGTCATGGAAGTAACTCTATGGACCTGCTTGTTCATGTGACACAGCATGGAGAAGCTTGCTGGTACCACGTAAATGTATTAGTACTTTTTGTATCTGTATATTAACATTTATTTATCACTAGAAACATCCAAGGAGAAGATGGTTTCATACAGCATGCAAAGTGTGTATAAGTAAGTATCTGTCATCATGTAGCTTGTCCTCTGTGACTTTGTTAAAGTACCCGTTGAGATTTTAAAGATTTATACATGGCAAGGCCAGAGGGGATCATTTCAACAATTTAATTTGAGCTAGGATCTTTAAAAGTGGCTAAATAAATTAGTCAAATCACACTTAACATCCTAAGGTGCCCTTCAGAAACACATCTTTAAGGCTTTCAAGTCATAGAAATCTATCACACCCTTCAATAGGGATTTCTCTGATTAATTGTGTATCATGTCAACTACTGCTACAGTGCCTTAGCCAAATCTAGTGCAGAGATGTATCAACTAAACATCAGATAAAACTTTTAAAATGATAGTAAATTAATAGTTTAAAGACTAGATGAGCTTCCCAGACAAGAAGCTATCCCTACCCTATCCTTACCTGCAAAACTAACTAGTGTTTCTGGTAACTTTTGTAAATCACCCAAGTTTCACTGGTTTATGACATTCCAGGAATGTCAGAGTGGAATTGTAGCCACATTTTCTTTTAATTTTTTTTTTCCCAGTTACCTATTATTTAACCCATATGTAATGCAGAGGTTGCCATGTGTTGCTGCTGGGTCCCAGGTGCCTGTGAGATCTTAAAATGAAAATATTGAGGCTCACTAGTAAGGGATATGAGTAACAGCATGTCTGTAGCATAAGTTCAGTATAAAAGCTGAGAAGTATTCTGTAGAGACTTTGTCTTCTTTGATCATTACCAAGGTCTGGTCAGGAATCGTGAGAAATATTCACAGGACTCACAGCAACCAGAATAGATCAAATGAGAGACTGAAGTCCAGAATAGCAAGAAATCCTCACAGAGTTGCTCATTTAGATGAATTACGTAAGCAAATATCTTATTTGTTATTTACAGTCTTTAATTTTTCATGAACAATGTTACTTTGGTGCTTGCAATACTCTATATTGAGGAAACGGAAATGCATTGTAATACTAAGTACTTATGTGGGACAGTAATTACGATTTTATTGGTAGAAAAAATATATTTTGTGGGAAAGTGTAGCAGTGAACTTCTAACAGAGAAGTCCTGCTGTAAATATTACATAGCTGGGGGGAGTCTTTCTGCCTCTCGTATCAGCTTACCTGTATGAAAACTCTAAAAGGTTTATCTATACACTGAACAGAGCTTAACTAATTAACATATAGTAAGCACTTTAAGAAACAGAAATGAAAATGACTGTTTAAGGAACAAAGGGATATCAGGAAAGCAGGTAGAGCTCAAGTCAACCGCTTTCCTCTAATCCCATGTGGGCTGTCCTGAGCTACAGACCTGCTGAGCCTAGATGGCATGACTGACGGCATCAGCATAAGGAATCCCTCTGAAGGAGTGAAAACGACAGTAAATTACCTCTCATAATTATGAGAGGAAATATGGGAGGTCAGAGCTGAGGTTAGCAGTGGGGCAGAGCCGGGGTTATACTCGCGCTGCAGCTGCTGCAGTGCACCTGGCCTATTAGGGGGGACTTGCATTTTCAGCACTAACTTCCCCTGGAGATCAATAATTAAAAAAGAGGGTTTTTTTAAAAAAGACCTCGATGAAGTAGTATAGACTGTCATGTAGAAAGTTTTCAACCACCACAAATTAAGAGTATCTAGTATCTTAGCAGTGGTCCATGCTGAAAGCAATATTAAATCAAGCATGTTTTATTTGTCCTGTATTTCTCTTGTTCCCTCTAATGCAAGTCTGTTGAGTTATTTTTATGGCCTTTACATTTCACACTCCCAAGGTACTGACAATGGCTTTAAGGAATAAATAAGGGAGTAATAATAAATTTCTTAAATGATCTATAATCTCAATCTGTAATTACAGTTAAAGCAGTCACGTTAAATATTTTGTAATGCACTGTTTTATGGCAAGAATACATAGCTGTAAATTTTTAAAGATTTAAGATAACCTGAACACACCAAGATATACTCCCAATCAGTGGGTATGGATGCCCTAATACCATAGGAATCAGAATAGATAAAATAGTTACAGCATGAATAGTCAGAGGATGAGGACCTGAACTTCCCAGTTAATTCCAGAATAGTGCCTCTATTTACAAAGAACAGATTGCAATCAGCCTAATGCAATGTACAAAACATATTCTTTCTTACTATTATGAATTTCTTAAAATAATAATTAAAAAATAAGAATATACTTTCATTCTAAGTGCCAAATGTCTTATTAATTTTCTAGATTTCAATCCCAGCTATTAAAAAGGATTTAACATATTACTTAGTATAAAATCAAGCTGCATGGTTAGTTAAATTGATCAGACATTTAACATTAACCTTATTTTTTCTTAACCTTGAATATTAGATATTTTAGTCCTCACCTTGCAATGCACTCCTGAAGTTTATTTGTGAACATGAAGAGGGATTAATTTAAATATATCATTTCATGTAGCCCAAGTATCTAGCACTTCAGCTGTCCCTTCACATATATAGCTTAACCCATATTTCTTAGTTTTTCTCTAATTCACCTCTACTGTTCCCAAATGCTTTTTTTATGAAGACAATTGTCCTCAATGGTCTAGGTGAAGACTGATTAAACTATTTTTATTATGACCTAGGAAATTATTCAAATGGAGCTCTCTAGAGGCATATGGTTGGCATTATGAATATTTTACAGAATCATCTCTGAAAATCAGGCCAATAACATATACACAAGGGGCCAAGATCTACTCTCAAGTTATACCTTGGCAACCACAGTGATTTCCCATTTGGCTATGCTATGCAAGTTTTTGTTTGGCTTATTGCATGCATGTATTTTTTATCATTTCTTTTCCTTCTTTGGCCCTGTCTTCCCATTTTCCATATTGTTATTAAAAGAAGATAGTTATTAATTTGGAATAATTGTTATTCGGGGGCTATGTCTCTCCTACCTCATAAATACAGGCAATAAGATGTACACAGGCATGAGTGAAAATGTCCAGATAATTAGGCCTAATGTAACAGTGTCTTTCCTGAGGCACCAAAACTAATGTATAACCACTTGACCTCAATCTTGCTATGAACTCCATGCAGGAAAGAGCTCAGGGAAATCCAGTGAGATGCCATAAAGAGAAATCACTTCTTGGAACTCATGTAGGACAGTGACTAGGAGCAGGGCAAAAAAAAGTTCAAAATATTATGTACTCAGAGATCAGGAAAATAGCATAAAATAGTTAATATTTTGCATTATGATGTTTCTCCTCCCTTCTCTCTTGTTGATTTTTTTTTGGAAAGACAATTCTCTGTAATTGGCATGATTTCCAAATGTAAACCCTTGGTTGTGAAGACAAAATCTCATTATTTTGACTAAGAAGGTTGAGGTAACTAAAGACTGAAGTTATGATCAGATGTGTGATCTTACAGAGGAGGAAGAATACTTTAAGAATT